>CAJDSM010021622.1:20835-33662 GCA_903981925.1 Ostrea lurida
ACTTATAGGATTAAACATTCATTTTGAAGAATTGATCGATGGTAATATATTCTGGGCATCATTTACTCCACGAACTGAATAAAAGGCGAAGCATTGTGCTATGTAAAACAGTCCAGATTTACCACAGCGATCAATCTTAAAAAAATGATGTTCTATTCTATCAAATTTCAAATATGTTTCGACCATGTGTGAACAATCTCTAAAAAATATTGAATGTTCCGTGCATTCGTTTTTGTTTGTTTTCATTGCCGTATGTGGTGACAACGTTTTCGGATTATTTGATGTGTTTAAATTTTTCGTTTCGATTTATAATTTTATCCAAGTCAAAACTACTCTCGTAAATAAAGGACAATATGGATATTATCTTACATATCAATAAGCATTAAAGGGAAGGGTTTTTAATGTGTTACATATACACACTATATTGTACCATAGTTTGGCCCGCCTGGGTTCAGAACCCCTATCCCTGGGATCACCAAATTTACAATTTTGGTAGAGGCCTCCTGCTCTACATCACTATGCATTTTGTTCCTCAGACATGTGGGGTTAAAGAAGATTTTTTGAAAATTGGTCCATTTTTGGCATTTTTGCCCTCCGCCCCAAGGCCCCGGGGTGCAAGATCACTGAAATTTACCAATTATGTGGCCCTTGTCCAAAAGATACTTCATACCAAATTTGAAAAGAATTGGACGGTGGTATTCAAGGAAGTTAAAAATGTTCAATTTGTTAACGGACGACGGACACGGACCGCGACGGGAAATCAATTGCAATAGGTCACCTGAGTTTAAAAAGATTATTAGAATCTTACTTAACTGTATTAAATATTCAAGCTGCATAAAGAATTTGAAAGAATTCCACATTTAACCTTATTTAAACAATTTTCAATCAAGGACATTCTGCCGGGAAAAAAGCAAGGCGACAATTTTCAAACACCAACTTACTCAAAATAGGAGATTGTTGAAAAACTCGGAATAATGTTTAAACTCATGGAGTTAAAATGGTTAAAATTACTTTATGTATCAGCATTTTATTTAAATGCAAAACCTCATTATGCGAGTGGCAATAAAAGAATGTATATTTTTATTAAAATTACTAGGTTTATTTTGTAAAACAAAACGCATTGAGTATCTAACTGCACAATGGTACCACATTAATTAGATTACAGGGTTTTACCAAACGCTTTCATACTAACGTGGTACAGTGAAAACATCTTTACATGTATTTATATACTGAACGGCTAGTGAGTTCCCGATGTTAACTAAGGTACATCATGGTAAAGGTTAGCGCGTATGTTTCAGCATTGTACGTCCTTTTTGGCTGTTCACAATAGTACTTCATATTAGAAAAACTTTTAAAAATCGATTTTAAAGGATACAGAATTGCTTGATACAAATTCATATGAGAAAAAACACACTTGTCGAATGAAATAAAAAATACTTTATTCTCAAAGCGAAAGTAACATAGGATTAGGAAATATTACATTTTATGTCCGATTGAAAAGTTTTCATTGTGCAGTCTCTGCATGCTCTGTGACAAGCAATTTGGATCGGTAGATCCGTATGAAAGTTGCGCGCAAAACTTCCAAAATTAAGACATTCACAACTTATCTTGCTGTCAAAGCTTTTTCCCCTGCGCTGAAGTTATCAAGCCCATAAGGAGTCGAAGCGTGTTGTTATCTTCAACATAATATAACGTATCATAGCCCCCCAATAAAAACTGTCACATTGCCCGCATTTGGGCGGAGAAAAGATAGAAACGTATCTGTCATAACGTACATGTATTATTTGCCAAACACAGGACACAATGATTCATATTATTAGGTGTCGCATTGAAATATATATCGGTATCACACTGTTAATCCAAATTGCAGTCAAAATTCATTGAGTACGACAATTTCAGTTCGTCTGTTCATTACTTATTGCAACAGAACTGTTAAAATCGTCGATAAATCGAGCCGACATCTCTTTGAATTGTCTACTGTTTCTGTGATTTAAAAGTACTAAACTGTACCAATTTTGCTATGTGCTTATTGTAATTATCGTCATTTTAAACAAACTTAAATATAAGCGAAACCGAAGTCGGTAACCTCGGGGGAGGGGGTGCCGAACATGCCATCCGCGCCCCATTTTAAAACCAAAACTTTCTCAAGCTATTCGGAGTCCCTTCCGCCCACCACCCCCTACGACCACCTCACTCAAGGGCCTCTTGGACCCTGCGCTGGCGGACCCTAAAAGACGGACCCCCCCCACCCCACCACCCGACGTCTCTCAATTAGAAACATGCTGCATCGCCCGAAGCACCTCTCGGCTTCCGGACCCACCTTACCAAAGGCCAGCGAAATCATAGTGGACCACCCCATAACCTGGAGACCCATTACGCATAGATCTTAGTGTGGGTCCTGCTCACCTTTGCGGAGGCGACTTGTCTTCTGAGATGATACAATAGAATCCTTGCACCTATTTGAGGGCTTCCAATGCCCCTCGATATTAAGACTAAATTTGAAGTATCTGGACTGTAGATGCTGACCTCATTAATATTAAACACCGTCCACGGTCTTGTACCCGCACGTCACCGGTCTCTGTTGTTTAAGGTTTTTAAAGAATGTTCCCATATATATTTTATGTAAAACCTAAACCTTTTATACACGGAGTGGGGCGAGGGGTTAACGTTGAATCAGCAATAACTGAAAGCATTTAAGAAACAACTAGCATGTCCATTCCAGTCATTGAGATGAGTGATTTATCAAAGAGTTCATATACATTCCTGGTTAAAAATTGAGTCCCACTCTTCTTGGAGCTCAAACCTTTTGAACAAATAAGAAGCTCCACTACCCTTCGCGTAAAACCTGCTATATTTCATACTATTATAATTCATGGTCCCATGTTGTCTTTGAGAAGCTTTTCAGTCCCCAACTGGGGAAAAACGTTTATGTTTGGCACTTCCGTCTATTTGTGTCCGATCCGTGTACATCCAAAGGTATGTAACTATAAGAAGATACAAAAACCACTTCTATATATTCAATAACTTGGTTAATGGATGGGTTTAAAATATGTTGTAATTACATACGAATACATACCTGGTGCGATTGTATTGTCTTTGATTGGATTTAAATATGCTGCATTAACATACAATAATTTACCCTTGGTACATGTATTGTCTTTTGTACGAAACAGGAGAATACCGGTAATGAAGAAATTGTAACATGCTATATAACCATGGGAATACGCACGTGTATTTTGTACAAATGTTATTTTATATTATGAAAATATAAGATCATAATTTGAGCACAGTATGTGAGACATTTCGAAAAATAATCTCAAGCCACGATGCTTAAAGCCTAAATGTTTGGGAAAGGGCCAAAAATAATTTTAAAAAAATCCATTTATAGAAAAAAGCCTTTAAAAGTCTAGTCCTCACCAAAAGCCAGTAAAAACAACGCATCCCATGAGAGAGAATACCGGGCCCACGTTTCAAGTTTGGCGGGAGTTATTATGGAATTATATTTGGTATCAGATAAGATGCCGATTGACTGGGCTTGTGAATACTTGGGGACGGATGGGACCATCTACCCAGCAGTGAATATCCACTCTAGAGAGTATCAATGAAAACACGTAATACTAATTTTTGCGTGCCACCGAATTGTGGGACGCATTGCCGGAAAAATAATTTCTTCAAGCGATGCTTGAAGCCTAAAGTTTGGGGGAAAGGCCAAAGACAATAACAAAATTAATTGTTGTATAGAGAAGCTATGTAATATATAAGATTATAATATGTGGATACTATAACCAAATAGGCGAGTTTAAACAATCGTGATTAAAACCCGCAAAATCATAATCCAAAAAAACAAAAAATCCCAAGTGTATCGAAACACGGGGACCTCGGGACAAAAAGCGAGGAAGGCAGGATCAGGTGTTCATGGAGGAGTAAGCATCGGTCTGCTGGACCGGTCATACCCGGCCGTGGAGAGCCCCTTAGTCGAAATAAAGAAACGGGATTACCCCGGTATAGTCCAAATCTAGTAGGAAAATGACCAGGTCTAACGAAGGGTATGAAACAATCATGTCCAACATATGACTTAGTTGATACTTTGTTAATCGCAAACAAGGGCATTATAAGCGACCATTATTAGCGCCGTAGGAATTTGCGAAATATGACTTTTAAATTGAGATCGTATATAACCCTTGCAAACATTCAACTTGTTTTGGTTAGTAGTGGCCTGCTTTAAAAAATCCTAACTTTACGCAAAGCCCATGCTCTTTGCGTATCCGCGAATCAATTCGGAAGATATACACACAATAAGCAGGTGGATAGTTGGCATTTAATACATAGAAGGGAAAGTTGGACGATTGGCAAAGTATCATATAATCGTAGTTGTCAGTCTGCATTTAGAGTCATTTATTAAGGTAAAAATCCAAACGAAGGCAGAATATATCAGATGCTGTGGTTTGTACTTTTAATTTTCATTCGGTCAGGTAATATTTCAAATATCCATAATTGTTAAAATAGATTTGTTAATTAGTAGGCACATCACCTATATTACCTATTATGAAGGTGGAAGGACCACCGGCAAGTTTTTTTGTTTTATCCGTAACGTTTCTTACCAATCTGGCTTTCATATGAATATACATAAAGAGGGCCACAATTAGTTTGGCCCCATATGAATATACCAACGATTGTTTTGGGAAGACCTGCGTCTCCAAGGCAAGACACATACATGTAAATATTATACTATAAGAAAACCAAGTATGGGCTTTTAAATAATCTACTTCAGGAAGAACGTGTGTGCAATCAGAGTGTTTCTAAACAAAAATATCCGTTCTTTGTTCCCAAACGACTTAAAATATTGTATTCTTCAAGATGCCGTTTTTGTTTAAAAGCAATTAGTCTATAATCTGAAAAAGCCTATATTTTATTTTATCGTGAAGAATTGTTGTATAAAGTGTGGGAAATCATATGTTTGGTTGCAAGTCAATTTTAAAAAAATTTCTCGTGATTTTTAGGTTTATCCAGTTTACAATCCCACATCTGGTTGATGTTCTGGAATATGTAGTGAACCAGTATCTCTGAAAGATTCTTAATAAGCTGTTAGTAGTTAAGTTAAAAGGTTAAAGAAAGAATTAGCAGAGCACTCACTGCTGGACCTACGATTGTAATTCTTGTTCCCAGGTTCAAATTCATCCTGATTATTTCGGAATATTGAAAGTATTTTAAAACAGAAAGGTGAAGATATATTATAATTATTTGATACTAAAATGATATTCCACCAAAACCTACTTGATATTAGAATGTTTGGCACATGTATTGGAATAACTTTATCATTATCTGATAGGCCTCACGTGAATTCTGCTGCCATAATTTTGAAATGACTTAAATTCGTTTTCCATTTCATCTTCAAGAAATGTCTCAAAACATATAGACCCAGCACAATTGAAGGTCCAGGAACCAGGGGAACTATTTCGCGGAGGTTATTAGAAATTGTACTTATTGAACAGGGAAAACTTACTGAATAACCATATCTTTTCTAATCAATTCAAAAGAAATTAAAAAGACGATTTTATTCATAACATTGGAATGATTGATTGCATTTGAAAAAACTTTAAATTTAAACATATCAATAATTGTCATTCTAACTAATTTGAAAAACACGGAAATCTGTCTTAAACACCAGTATATTTAGTTATTATATATCATAGATTGATTGTATATTGGTGTGTTTATCAGACAGTGAGGGTAATCGAACCACGCCGTCTTAGGAGGATGCAAACTAACGATTGTGAGAAAACCGCCGAAGTAGATAATTTTTGTGTGTAGGATATGTTAGCAATGTTTTAGAGTTAATTCAATACAACATGTATTAAATGTCTTTCAGGAGTAGTAAGGATTCGCAAAAAACATTGACAATTAAAAATTAAATTCCTGGCATTTTAATCTGCATGGCCACAATTACTGCACAAAAAATTTGAGGTTGTGTTTTTTTTTTAACCAAAACCAGTAGATGAATATATAACGTAGTTGATTAATACCTTCATACTTTTTGTTTCATATCTCAATATTACAGGGTTCAGGTTTGCGATGAATACTTAGTTTCGTATCTTCCAATAATCATTTTGAACCGCTAACACATTAATTAGTTTCGTAATTTCTCAATGTACAGGTCAGGTTGTGGATGTAAAATGGCGAAGTAAACAATGTGTTAAAACGTAATTAATAGTTTCCCAAAAACAATATACAAAAATCGAGTGTAAGGGGCAAACGGACCTCCGACAAAAAATTGAAGAAGGTAGGAAATCAGGTGCCATGAAGGATAAGTATCCTGCTGACCCGGTTCACACCCGCCGTGGAAGCCCGTAGTTGAAACAAAGTAAAACAGAGCGTTACCCCATCGTCCAAATCTAGTACCGAAAATGACAGGGTTTAACAAAGGGTTATGAAACAAATCAGTCAACAAATATGACTTAGTGGGATAATTTGTAATTCTTCAAACAGGTCATTATAAGCGCCCTTAAGAATTTTGCAAAATGATATGACTTTAAAACGAGATTCGTTAAACTTCTGCCAACAATCAACCTTTTTGGTTAGTATTGGCCCCGCCTTTTAAAAAAGTCCCTTATACGCTATTACGGCATGGCATGCCCTTGCGTATTGAATTCAACTGAGAGACAAACACCCACCATAGGCAAGGTGATAGTGGCTTTACCATTACTAATTATAGAAAAAGGACATAGTTGACGATTGCAAAGTCAAGTCTCACGTTTAATCATATAGTGTAGTTGTCAGTTCTGCCATTAGAGTCCAATTATTTCAGAAGTAAAATATCCAATATATAGAAGCCAAGAATTCAGCCAGACTGTGGTGTCCTTTAGTTCGAGTTTCGTCAGGATATATGAAATGCGAACATAATTGTGATATCCAAGATTGAGAAATAAATAAAGGACTAGGGTAAATAAAACTGATGAGTTTATTGCTTGATGGACAACTGGCCGCTGGTGAATGAGGCTACCGTAAGCAAAAGGGGCTGCTCACCAAAACGACCCAGGCAATACAACCAAAAAGAGTGCGACGGCCCAACAATAAGGCGATCAGGCGCGGATCCAGAAAATTTTTCCAGGGGGGGGGGCTCCAACTGTGGAAAGGGCACCAAAATATGAAATAACTATTTTTCATTTCCCAGTAATATCGGCGGATATTTAAGCTTGCAAATTCCAGGGGGGGGTCGGGGACCCCCCCCCCCCCCCGCCCGACCCTTCCTCTAGATTCCGACGCAATGTTATTGTGCAATGGTAAGCGCAAAATGCACAAACATCATTAAAAAACATTTCAAATCAAGTTCAAGCCACAAAACAAAAATCATTCAATTCCAAATCTTCAAATCACAAATAAGTTTCGAACAAATCCAGATATGAAAAGTTGTCAAACACCATAACATGTTTCATGGCCACATGGTGGCCATGCGCAAAGTGCATATAACCATATGTACAATAGAGTCACAGGGGACTCATAATATCTGTTGGCCATATCAACGATATTATGCTAAAATTCCCACACAAAATGGTTTTTAAAATTTCCAATTGGAGTTGGGGTGCGACGAAAAGCGCCATTACAACAGTGGTATTCCAGAGTTCACCCGCTACGGGATGGTATATAGAGAAGGCTCAACACCATGGACTGCGACCAACAAGGGGGAACTTGCATTCGGTTGCTTGAAAAATAAACACTTAACAGAGAACAGATCTGGAGTTCCATTTGGGAGGGAGGAGGGAAATTTGTTGGATAATTTTTGGGGATGATAAAATTTCCGTTCTCACCAATGATGGAAAAGCATGAAAAACGGAAGTATAGGAATTGTAAATTTCTGGAGCGGTTTCGCAACCGGCGAAAATTCCGTCAAGGCAAAAACCACTTCGGAGTTTAACTCCCTTGGATTAAATTAGCATTATACTAGACAAGCTATATTGCATTATTATCGAAATAAGAAAATAAATAAAGAACTAGGTAAAATAACGTAATTATGTTTATGTGTGATTGGCCGTTACTTGGCCGCGGTGAATTTGAGGCTACCGAGCAAAAGGCTGGGCCTCAACAAAACAACAAACAATAACAACGAAAAGATTGTGACTGCCATGAGTAATGTAAAGCGGGCCAATGCACAAAGCGTTCACCCCAAAAAACATTCAAATCAAGTTCAAAGTTCCACAAATCAATCATCAAATTCAAGTCACAAATCAAATTCATCAATTCAAATCATCAGTTTTCAAATCACAAATAGTTCCTCAACATATAGCAAATTTCCCAAGATATGAAAAGTTGTTCAACAAACATAAACATTGTTCCTTGGCCCAACATGGATGGCCATGCGCAAATGCATATCCAAATGTACATTAGAAGGTGTCACAGGACTTCCATGATATCGGTGTCTCTTTCATATTCAACGATATAAGCAAAAATTCACAGCCAAAATTGGTTAAAAATTATTGCCACCTCTTCCATTGAGTTGGGGTGCGACGAAAGCCCACCTGCAGAGGGCCATGTAAGATTTGCGGCTGCAACCGGCAAAACAATGGAGTGGGCCCAACGTTTGCGATGACGCGGCTCACGTTCCTTCAAACTCCAATGGTTCACCGGCAGACCAGAAAGGGGATTGTAGTTGAGATAACAGGAAAGGCTAATTCCCATTAATATCATGAATATAATGAATTGACACCCTGAAATGTCAATAACATAATTCCCAATTTGGGAACAAATGAAACTCCATTCTGGAAGATGAATAGATGTAGACATGGCGTTGTTATTTTTATGTAAATGTGCGTATAAGGATTCATTAAAAAAGTGAGTTCCTGTGTATGGCTTTAGTTATTAATACGACAGTAGAAGGACACTACAAACCGGAACGATACGAAGTGACCGACCATATACAGTTTACTTGTAGACGATGACATCTCCATGAGACCAGAGGGGTTATCATGTCTACACTCTGCTTCCCATAAGCCCTTGGCCTGTTAACTATCGCATTGCAAATATCCAGCCGTCACTTTTAGACGCGTAGCCGTGGCTGTGTAAGCGAGGACACAACTGGAAATCCATTTTACGGACATTTAAATTGTTTTACGAACGATTGATAACTCGCTGAAAATGAATTTTACTGAAAGCTGTTGCTAGATTTTGATCTCATTCTTTACTTACCAAAAAATATACATTTCGAGCCAAAGTAACAACTATAAGTTTTAAGATTCGAGGCAGGAGACAGACACAGCTCAAGTGTGCGCAGTAAAGGGCCTTGAACTAAATTATATGCTCCAGCGGCACTTGAGCAGAGGAAGTGCTTTAACGTCTAAAGTGACCGGCACACGCTCACAGCATACCCCCTTGCGATTGTCGTAAAGTGCGACGTAAATGGAGCGGTCATTCGATGAACCGGAGAGAAACCGAAGACCCACCGTGTCAACAGCAGGAGGTAGCACGAAAAAGTAATCCCTTCCCTACTCCAAAAGGCCAAGACGCCCGACATTAGCGTCACTAAAATTTGCACCCATTTCACCGGACCAAATTAGTGACGCCCATATGAGTGAAAAAATTCTCGTTGGACTAAAACAATAATCAATCAATTAACGTGCTATTGAAGACTCGTGGATCCGGTTGTAGCATGAGGAATCGTATCATAGGATTCTGAGGTCTCCCCTAGCACTCCTCCGTTCGGTGTGCCGTAAACGCGACTAAATGAGTTCCGTTGTAGGTAATAGTCCCACGTCATGAACCCACCTTCCGGACATGAGAACGACCATCTTAAATTGCACTCACCAGCCAGAAGCACGAGGTCTATAAGTTTTTGTAGCCCTTCACCTGCAATGGTACTGTACTCATTAATATTAGTAAAATTCTGAGTAGGACGTAAAAACAATAATCAATCAATCTTTCAATTTGCCATTTAAATAAAGGCCGTATTAGCATTCTACGTATCAAACATTAGACATTGCCTAAAGCTAAGCTGTCTCCACGGTGGATTCTTTTAGTTTCATAGCGTTCGATTTTCACGTTTGTATGACACGATCTATGATTTAAAGAAAAGCATATCATCTACACGAACTGTCCTAGTAAATTTGGACTGGATTTTAGAACAATAATAAAAAAAACATACATCATGTTTTTGCTCGTGGATGGTTACTAGGGGGGGCGGCTATCTCTATACAGTTTCACTAGCCTAATTTCAAGGTGTGGAGCGCTGCCGGTGGACAACAACATAACTCACGAGCGTCCCTGAATGTTTAAATAAAATCACTTAGATTCAGAGAACCAATGAAGACAAAGAAACATTTAAAAGTTATTATTTATCTTGATACTATATATCAATTGAATAACCTATATCTAGTAAAGTATCTGTGAATTGCTAAAACCAGTTTTAAAAATGGACAAAATAAAAGAAAATTTTCAACTTCCAATTCAAAAATCTATTACACCCAAAAATATTAATCTGCCACACCAGATCCCTATATCCAGTTATGTTCCTCTTAAAAAAAAGAAAGTAAAGAAAGCGCAAAAGTGAGGAGCGCGGTCTTAAATTTAATTCGTACAAAATTATATAATAGCAGTGAGGTTGGAATAATCCCATATAAGAATATAATTTGAAATTTACAAGATATCAATAATGATATAAATCACTTGATATTTTTTATCATAGAGATCCGTGTACAAATTATAAGTATTTTGAAAAACATCATCATTATCAGATGACTCAAAATAACAAATTGCCTAATTTTTATCGCCATAGATAATAGAGAAAAACATCAATTAGTAATACATCTACTTTTAAAAGGTTGTCCCAATAGGCTAGTACATCGATGAATAAAGCCTTATCAAGAGGGCCGATCTTGGTCATAAGTCTTTCAAGATATTTTAGAGCTATATATAGCTATAATACGAGTTAATACAAAAATGATAATTTGCGTCACGAATTGGGGTCAGCCCCCTCCCCTAAATCCGTTATATGACAATACATACAGTACACAATTATGCATAATAGCAAGTGACAATAAAGATACATACATAATGTGATAGTTATAGCATATTATATGTTTAAATATGCTATCATAATATGCACAATTGGTTAGAGGAGTGTGACTATAAGAATATACCAGAGATGAAAAATGTCAAACGATACAACAATATATGAATATTAGAGGATTTAAAGATATTATTTGTGAGAAGAGGATGCGTGTGTTTATTGAGCGAATAAAAAGCACCCAAACGGCCACTGCCCTCGTACCCCTGGTGAATTTGACTGGTAGTCTCTCCATGACTCTATTTCAAGTTGTTACCATCTACAAACAGCTATGAAATACTCCTACCATAGTGTAGAGTGAGAGTCGTAGATTGTGGTGTTCCACTATCTTGGATGGGTCATTAATTTTTATTGATGACTTAACTTCTCCACCAACACAAGGCATTCAAACTCCCGCATGTGAGTACATATACATTTTGGCATATTAATTCATTGGTGGAATTAATTTATGCGAAGGTGTAAAGTATTAATTTGAATGCATGTCGCAGGCTCACACCACACATGGGTATTTATTCGATAAATGTATATGTGATGAAGAAACACACATTTACTCTTTCAATTTTACCAATCTTATAGCTATGGAGATAAAAAAAACATCCAAGACCAGACAAACAACAATTTGTTTGACATAACTGTCCAATTATGTAATACAAAAACATTAAATAAACAGCAAGTAGAATGTAAAAAAATAAAAGTGAAAGAAAAATTACAGACACAGATGGCACTTTGAGTGGACAAATGTGTTAATATATGTTATTTCAAAGCTGACAAATTCTAGATTATATATATATGGCATAGCTGGTGATTAATGAATGACTGTGTTAAATATGAAAACTAAAATGCACTGCAAATAGACCTTAACACATTTAGTAACGCGTATCCACACAATCATGAGAATACCCATTAACATCTCTAGTGAGAGCCATTTATAAATTCTTAAAACTCAAATCGACACTTGGTTATATGATACATGCATGATCTTATTATTGAGTAAATAGTGTTTTCATAACATAGCATTATATATTTATTCAATTTCATCTTAGAATAGCGCGAGACTATTTTGTGTTTCACTTACCCAACAGTGGTGGACACATTAATTAAGCCATTCTCCTCCATTAATCACAATAAGACATAAAATGAAACATATTTATATTTTAAAATAAATCGAGCCACATCACATTTATTTTTTTTATATTATTAAAAATTATAAATACATATCTATGCCAATGTAGTGACTGCACAGAACATATCACTAATGGTATAGTCTGTATAACTTGTGTCAATCTATACTAAATTACGAATTAATGACATTAATATGTCGTAAGCAAAAACTAATCTCTTGTCTGAGTATTAATGTGAGAAGCTCCATTTGTTCCACACCAAGTTGCATATAGATAACTGTCCCCGGCAACAAACACATATGTCTCACTTTACTGTTTATTAATGCTAATTTCAATAACCTAAAGGATAATAGGCATGTTGGGACAATTGGATGCTGGTAAATATCCATACCATGGATTACTGTAGTAGATATATCAGTGTTTTCATATAAACACCATGTTAACACCACCGCTGTAAAAAAAAAAACCCAAATTACTATCATACTTCTTAATATCAATAGCATTAAAGAAGGTGTTTTTTAAATGTGTTACATATACACACTATGTACCAAGTTTGGCCCCGCCCTGAGGTCAGAACCCCTATCCCTGGGATCACCAAATTTACAATTTTGGTAGAGGCCTTCCTGCTCTACATCACTATGCATTTATTTTCA
>CAJDSM010021623.1:0-11566 GCA_903981925.1 Ostrea lurida
ATTGAATTATTGCTCTCTTTAAATGAATTAACGTGCGCATTAATTCCTTATATAAAAGTGCGGTAAATAATTAAAGATATCTTTAATGGAATTAAAGAGATTATTAAATCATTTATACCGACATTAAATTAAATATTGTGAGCAATAATTCCACTACATTAATGCGAGCATTAATTGAATTAATGAGAGCAATAATTGAATTATTGCGTGCATTAAATCAAATAAATTATTGCTCTCTTCAATTGAAAAAATGCGCGCATTAAATGATTTATTGCTCTCATTAATTGAATTAGTGAAGATCCGAATAACTTCGAATTATGGGCTCGGGTCTTTAATGAATGATTATGCTCGTCCGAGATAATTGCAAGTTACCTTGCTCTGGCTTTAATATGAAAAAAGGATGCGCGCGGATTAATGCATGTAATGAGAGGCAATTATTTTCATTTACATGCGGCGAGTGTATTGCAATTGTAAGGAGAAGCCAAATATATTGGTGATTAATGATGATGCTTGTAAATTAAGTAAAAGATATTTTTCAATATTTGAGTTTATTGAATTAATTGGCGCTCCATGAGCGTTAATGGTGCGAGTAATACGTGATGAACGTCAGAAATTAGAAATAAGAAAGTCGGAGAGGGCTAGCATTCCATGCCAGCCGAATGTGACCCCGAGATTTATTGATTTAAAAAAATCGCAAGTCGGGGCCAGGGACATTTCACCTGCTGTCGAGACCTTGATGTTCCCGATTTTTATCACTGTTAATAAATGGCCCAATATCAGAATTTCCATGGTACATGGTACATGTAGATATCGGTATTCCTAAATCCCTTAATGAATTAGACACATACATTTCCGTTCATTTTGCACGAATTTTCTGCATGTTTACATAGTTTAGTCAACACAGACGACAATAAAATGTGTACACGTCATCAATTAAGTACACTGTTGTAAAAATAAAAAGGTGAATTATTAAGTCTAATTAGAGCAAGGGGCCCCAATTATCGGCTGTTAATCTCAAATAAGGCACTTTTTGGAAGCGGGGTGGCGAATATAGAAGTCCCACGACATAATTATTTTCTATTTCTTAGAGACATGTGTTCACGTCATCACTGGACTGCACATTCTTGCGTGTATCCAGGTTATTTGAGGACAATTAAAGTCTGATTGAACATTACTTTGTCGGGGTAATATGAAATTAAATGATAAGGAATGACTCTTAATTTTTTTCGGCTGATTCGGGTATCACCGAAATTTTGGACGGTAAAACTTTAGCATCAATGCCACTCGCGCGATGATGCAGTGTTTACCTTTTCACCTTACTTTTTAAATCGAACCAAGCTGACTTTTCAATTGGTTGCTGACCACTAGAATTAACTTGATTATGCATTTAAACATCAAAATTGGCAATCTAAAATTTGGATTTTTAATTTTAGTTCAAACGTGTCCCTTTGAATTGATTTAGAATTTATGTATCTTAACAGGAAAACGATGCCGTAACTAGTCATATTCTCAAAGTCATCAATCACTGGTATATTGGTGTACCAGGGGCTTGTTTTATTCAACTCCTAATTTGTATATTCCTGAGTTATAAACCCCCGACTGTTTTACTCGCACCAAATTTGATAATCCGTTACACAAAACCGATGTAATTGATAAACAACACAAACTGTACCTTATATTTGAAACAGTTACTGAGATCACTTATTTTCCGCGAGTATTTTATTTTGCGTTCACGTTCACTAGGTCTGATGTGTAATCCCGAATACCATAATTCGCGAGAATACGGCTACAAATTACTTGTATCCAAGATGAAAAATAAATAAAGACTAGGTAAATAACTGATGTGTTTATTCTGTTGAGGGCGTTACTGGCCGCGGTGAATTTGATACTACCGTAGTAAAAGGGCTGCCTCACAAAACAACAACAATAACAAGTCACAAATCAAATCATCAATTCAAATCTTCAAATCACAAATAGTTCAAACAAATTTCCAAGATATGAAAAGTTGTTCAACACATAAACATGTTTCATGGCCACATGGTGGCCATGCGCAAAGTGCATATCCATATGTACAATAGAAGTCACAGACTCATAATATCTGTGCCATATCAACGATATATGCAAAATTCACAGCAAAATGGTTTAAAATTATCCATTGGAGTTGGGGTGCGACGAAAGCGCCATACAACAGGGTTATCCAGAGTCACCGCGACGGATGGTATATAGAGAGCTCACACCATGACTGCGACAGACAAGGACTGCATTCGGTCTGAAAAATAAACTACAGAGAGCAGAATCTGGGTCCAAAATTTGGGGAGGGAGGGAGGGAAATTTGTTTGGATATTTTTGGGGATGATAAATTTCCGTGTCTCACCAAGTGATGAAAAGCATGAAACGGAAGTATAGGAATTGTAAATTATGGAGCGGTTTCGCCAAACCGGGAAAATTCCGTCAAGGCAAAACCACTCGGAGTTAACTCCCTTGGATAAAATTTGCATATACTAGACAAGCTAATATATGCATTATTATCGAAGATAAGAAATAAATAAAGACTAGGTAAATAACTGATATGTTTATTGTTGATGGCGTTACTGGCCGCGGTGAATTTGAGGCTACCGTAGCAAAAGGGCTGCCTCACAAAACAACAACAATACAACGAAAGATGTGACGGCCCATGAGTAATGGGTAAGCGCAAATGCACAAGCGTCACCAAAAACATCAAATCAAGTTCAAGTCACAAATCAAATCATCAATTCAAGTCACAAATCAAATCATCAATTCAAATCATCAGTTCAAATCACAAATAGTTCGAACATATAAGCAAATTTCCAAGATATGAAAAGTTGTTCAACACATAAACATGTTCCTTGGCCACATGGTGGCCATGCGCAAAATGCATATCCATATGTACAATAGAAGTCACAGACTCATGATATCTGTGCCATATCAACGATATAAGCAAAATTCACAGGAAAATGGTTTAAATTATAGCACTCTTCCATTGGAGTTGGGGTGCGACGAAAGCGCCACTTGCAGAGGCCATGTAGATGGCGCTGCAACCGCCACCAATGGAGTGCCCAACGTTGGTGACGGCGGCAGTACCGCAACTCCAATGGTCACCGCAGACCAGTAAGGGGATTGTAGTGAGATTAAGCAGGAAAGCTAATCCCATTAATATCCATGAAATAATGAATTGCACCCTGCAAATTGTTCAATAACAGATCATTCCCAATTTGGGACAATGAACTCCATCTGGAAGGAATAGATGTGATGGCTTGTGCTGAATTGGGGTGTTTGATGTAATGACCACCTCTTGCTGTCAGGAATTTAATTGCTTCCCTATCCAGCCTGCACGAATTTTGTTCATGGCTCTAACATTTGTGGAAAAGCTCCAGGAGAACCTGGGCAGGGAGGAAGACCAAAATATGGAGGAGGCGGGGAACAGAGAACAAACCTCTAACAATGTAGCAATGAGGATCTGTATCAATCGCTCTGTGGATGTCTGACCCACATTATTGGCACCGCAGTGGATAATTAGGTAGCGAGGGGATCCTCATATCGCAATAATATGCGAAGTTTTGGGACAAGGTCCTGCAACTTCATGCCGCCATATCCCTGCCACCATATAGATGCATTAGTTAAGTTCAGGTCCAATCCCCCAAGTCTGGTAAAAGCGCAAGTAGACGCTCTTTTGACAATGGAGGACCCAAAAATCCAGACTCGTGATCGACCTAAAAAGTCTTAGTTTGTGTTAGCCAAGTAGCATTGAGATATAACAATTAATAATAAAGAAGTAGATTAAACAACAAGGAATGTTAACGAATGTAGGAGTGGAAGGCGTTTGAACGCCACCGGCCTGCTGCTTGAATTGTGTCGTTATTAACGCCCTGCATTGCTTGGGTAGTTGCTGCCCCTATTCGAAAGGAGTGGGAGTTATATTTGGTGCTGTCAATGCCCAAGACTTTCAAAGAGCGATTTAGTGTTGCAACAAACTGATAGCGAGTTATAGGCTGCCCCCCAAAATGAATAAACAAGGGGTCTGTTCTTAATTGGTGGATTTGCAGGAAGTGATGCATTGCCACAAAGGGGCATGTTGGACAATTGGATGCTGGAATACAGAGAGTTGTTCCGACCCCCAATTGGTCGGTGTTGGAACGGTTGATGGTGAGTTGAATTTTAGACTGAAGCAAACGAATGTCTTGGAACTAAATATAGTTTGTGTGGTGTTACCCTTAGACAAGGTGAATTCACCTATGCGTGAAATGCTAATGTAAAGGTTGCTGTGAATAGTTTGGTTTCATATATGCTGCAACAAGTAGCTTCTAATGTACGAATAATCCTTTGAAGGAGGTGTAAAGTAATAGGCGTTCGCGAGTCCTTGTGCTGGTGTGACCTGAGCATGCCATGCAACAACTTTTTAATAATAAAGTGGTCTGTAGGATCCATGTTGTAAAATGCTTTAGCATGAAAGCTTATAGCAGCAATGTATGATTGAGCAGTAGAGTGCTTATAGCCTGCTATGGATAAGTAAGGAATAAAGCGTGTAATATGGGAATTAGTTGGGGGTCATGTAGGTTGTAATTTATGCAAGCTGCGAAATGTCTCAAAGCCTTAATGCCTACTTGATGGGATGCTTTAGTATTTGGTGCTACAGATGCATCTAACAGTCTACTGATATGACCTCGGAGAGCATCGTCAGGAATTGGACTGGGATAGGCTGGGGGTGTACATCTGCTTGAGGTACTGCTTCCCTTAGGACGTGCCACTGTTTACGAGAAATTGCATCAGCGATAATATCAAATTTACCTGGTTTTTACTTTAAGTTGAATGTTGTGTTTTAAAGCCATGAGAACCAATGGTCTAATAAAATGCATCACCCTTGCTGATTTTGCAGACTGTATTTGTTTAGTATGTGCACAAGTGCTATGTTGTCTACGTGCAAGATCAACTTTTTGCAAGCGGGGACCCCGTACTATAAAGGCCATCACGATTGGTACCAACTCTAGGGAAGTTATGTCCCGCAATATTTGGTTGTTGGACCAACTAGATGGTCATGACAACTGAACCCATTGTCCTTGAAAATAACTACTACACCCAAGATTTGATGATCCTGCGCTATCTGTAAAGAGTTTGCAAGGTATGAGGAGTGGCCCATTCATACTCTGGAAAATACACTGTTGCCGTTAAATTTGTCCAGAAATCAAGCCATGTATACATGTCTTGACGTAGGATTTTCGTAATTCTGATGTGATGATATGTGTCGGAATGGCCCTAACATTGCGTTATAAAATCGTCTGATGAATGCACGACTGCCCGGATTGCACGGCTGAGAAAAAAACTAAGCTTACAACCAAAGTCTCTAACTCAGAGAGGCGGAATTTTTTGGCGGGAGACCCCATTTAGTAATCAACTTTTTGAGTTATAAGACTGCTTCCTGGAATCTTAATTTGCATGCTAATTGTATCTATGTCTAGGCCAAGGAATGTGAGATGTGAAATGAGCGGTAGGTTCAATGGTTTTGTACGGATTAAGGGGTACCCCCAATTCCATGCAAATGGCTCTGAAACTATGCAAATCACGACGACCTGCAAAAATGAAATCGTCTAGATAATGATGGACTGTGTGGAGGTTTGATTTGAATTTGACTGCCCATTCTAGGAAAGTAGATGTTTCAAAATCTGACATGATATTGAGCAGCCGAAGGGGAGACATTTGTCAATATAGTACGCGCCCTTAATTTGTATTCCTAAGGGCTCGAAATATCCTGGGTAACTAGGCAATAACCTGAAAGCATTTTTGATGTCGGCCTTGGCCAGAAAGGCATCCTGCCTAACTGGCTTATGGTTTTGTACTACAGTTGTTCAAAACGAAGGTGTACAGTAACCGAAGTGAATATTGAATCTATGTGCTCATGATGCTGAGCGAAGGAGGATAAGATAAATGATAATCATCCGCCACCCACCGTCTGCTTTTGGACTATCCCTATGGTGAAACATGTAAATTAGGCATTGAGGCTTTAAGAAAGGGCCCCGACATCCGACCAGCAGCCAATATCCCCGTGAATTTTCTCAAGGAGAACCTGCTCGTATCAGAAAAGCGGATGCCATTTTTTTTTTTTAAAACAGAATTCTGGGACCCGAGTATTTTGCAGACCGAAAAGCCATGATGCATTTTTTAAGTACGGCTGCAGATATACGATCAGGGATATTTAGAGAAGTAGCTGTCCATTGCTTCAAGAACTATGGGAATTACCAATTGCCAGAGGTTTGTGGTTGCCCGGGTTATCGAGACCAAGGCTGTTGGGCTGGCCTGCTTTGGATTTTGGTGTGGATCATAGGTGCCTGGGGTACGAAAAGGAATGGTTCGACGAGGTGCCAGGTTGAGTCGGTGGAGTTAATAGTGCACGATAAAGATGGGTGTTTATCATTGCATTTTTACACAACGGTGAGAATATTGCAATGCAACCTGGCATAGACGCCCTTAAAATTGAAGTTCATAGCATTTGTGCTGTGGACTGGGGGCAGGGTTGTCAGAAGTGGGGGTCATATATAGCAACCATTAGTCACTGTCCACCCTTCCCCAATCTTTGAGAAGGGTTTATGCGTCCATTTCAATCTGACTATGATCATAAGTAGCCCAACCATTAAATTTTAGGGCCCCCAAACGAATGGCGTGCATGTACTTTAGTTGTTGCATCCTATTGGGGGTGGCTGTAGCTATAGATGCTGCAATAAATTAAAGAGCTGTCCACCTGTCCGATGGACCAATTTTGCTGGTCTGTGTTTGCGGTTGTGTTACAATATTGCCTGGGGTCAATGGTCAGGGTTGAGGGTGGGTTGGGCATTGGATTGGTCTCTCACTAGCGCACAGATAGATTAACAAATTGACAAAGATAATTTTGTTTAGTGTAATTGGTCAAGATGATGACCAATAGGGAACATTAATGGGAATTGAGCACAGGAGGTGGGCTGGTGGGAAAAAACAACAAAATCATGTGTCACTACGGACGGTACGGGCGCGGGCAAATATGGGGGGAGGTTGAGCTAAAAAACAGTACCTATTGTGGGGAAAAAATTGGTTTGAAAACGAGGCTGAATTGGATGGGAGTAAAGTAAGCCATTACCCGGTATTTGAAGTAGAACTTGTGGGGTGTTGTGCAGGAGCCAGCAACAGGGTTGGATACCTGCGACTCCGGGGAGGGCATCGCGGGTTGATGCCGGCGATGTCCTTTGTGTGTCTTTGAGTTCCTGTGACTCAGAGGAGGGCATCCGGTTAAACTCAGCGCGTTAAGGAAACCCAAGGAAAATTGACTAAAGCTGTATAGATTAGTACTAAATGCACTCCAGCCAGATGTACTCACAATGAAAAAATGACGTCATGACATACAGTTTTGATATAGTTGTTTTGTGGGGGAAATGGAAAAATATATCATGTACCATTTTAAATGGCATAGCATAATGGGGCTTGTGTCAACAATATGAAGAAATATTTGAATACATTCTTATTCAAACCCTTGGTTGCTTAAAAATGATGGTAGGTGGGTTTTGTACCAGAATAAATTCTGAATTAATCGGTGTTGAAAAGAGTGCATTTAGTAAACATATTTTCTAACTATATCCTCAAGGAAATACAGACCATTTTTGGGTCTCCCTACAGAAAAAATGTGTAAAGTTATGATTTGTTTTCCCAAAACTTTGCATTGAATTACAATTGATTTAATAATTCTACTTTCCTTGTTCTATTCACTTTTAGTGTATATTTAAAATCAGCCCTATATTTAGCTGGTCACTGACTCAAAGCACGTGATGATTCAATTTTTAATGTGACCATGCGATTGCCTTTGAACTGCATGTTGAACCATTACTACAATAGATTGATCAGTGTGTTTAATTATTAATTACCAACCAAAACATGTGTATTTGTACAGACGTTGATTTATAGACTATATAATGCAGGCTTTCCTTAACGTTGCTGAGTTATTGTTTGTCGCCGCGATGTCTTCGTGTGTCGAGTTCCGAAGTGGGGTCGTTCTCGCTGGCCGGTTGTGTTTGTTCTTGGGTTTTGGCATAGTTTGGCGTTAAATGAGAAATGAAACAAATATAATAAATTATAGACGTATTAGACTAAATGTCGCAAAACCGTAAAATAGGCAAACTACAAAGTACTTACCCCTACGTGGGGTATACACTGTATACGAAACGTAATTTCAATCCAATTCAATCCAGAATATTTCTGGCCATCGAAGCCTAAATCATGCCCAAAACTGCAATAATCCGTAAAATTGATTACTTGGCAACGATATAGCTATAAAAAATTGAATTTGTTAGGATATTTTTGGGGATGATTAAATTTAACGTGGGACTCACCAAAGTTGATGGAAACACAGCATGAAACGAAAGTGTAGAAATTGTAAATTCTGGAGCGGTTTCGCCAAACCAGGAAATTCCGTAAAGGAAAACCGGATAAAATTTGCATATACTAAGACAAGCTATATATGCATTGATATTATGAATTGGTTAATTAATAAGACATTCTCTTTATATACCTATATTGTAAGGTTGAAGGAACGGCAAGTTTTTCCCGTAACAGTTTTTGAACCAATTGTGCGTCGTATGAATTAAAGATAAGTCTGCCAAAAGGGGAACACAATTAGTGCCCATAGGAATACAAACAGTTGTTAAAAAGACCATGGCTCCAAAAGACTACTATAAATACTTATATATAAGAAACCCAAGCATGCTCTTAATATCTACTTCAGAGTACTTGTGTGGACAATCAGAGTTGGTTTCTGACAAAATATTGTATCTTGTTTCCAACGACCAGAAACGGTGTATTTTTGGGTGCCGTTTTTGTTCAGAAAAAGCGATTATCAATTATCTGAAATAAGCCTGATTTTAATTTTATCTTTGAGAAATTGTTGTATAAAATGTGGAGAAATCATACGTTTTTATGCAGTCAATTTAGAAAAAGCTCGTGACTTGAAGTTGTTCTAAAAGCTCTGTAGAGTTTTTGAAGAATCCACATCTGATTGGACACCACTTCTGGAATATGTAGTGGAAAAGGTATCTGCTGAAGAGACTCTATATCACTAATAGTATCAAAATACTACTTTATTGAATATTCGGATATCTTGTCGGGTCGTGAGCAGTTGTTTTATCATACATCAAATCAGAGCAAATTTTTTGACATGGAATGTAAAGCAAAGATTAACGAACAGTGATCAATCTCGTAAGTCCCAAATAGAATAACAAAAAACAAAGCGTTGGAAAACACGACCCTGGACACACCTGAGGTGGATCAGGTGCCTAGGAGGAGTAAGCATCCCTTGTTGACCGGTCACACCACCGTGAGCTCATGTCTGATCAGTAAACGGAGCAATCTGTAGTTCAAAATCAATGGTGAAAAAACGGATTATTTCAATGCTATAAAAACGCATAGTAGCATTTGGACTCAATTGGCATTCATAACTGGTAAACTTAAAAGCCGCTATTACCTTTAAAAGTGACTTTGAAACCCCTGCAACAATCTGTTGTAAGTAGGCCTGGCCTCGATTAAAAACTCAGAATCTCTTTACTTCCAAACAAAACAATCAAAATCATTACGGAAAAAAACCACAACAAAAATAGGAAATAATTCATAACAGGGATCACTCTTTCGGAGTGAAATCTACGTAAAAATAAGTGTTAAAATTTGGGTAAAAGGCTACCATAGCTGTTGATTTAATATGTATTTACATAATATTATAATAGTGATCTGTTTTCTTCAGTGAAATTTCGGTTCTTAAGCTTTTTAGAAATTGATTTGATGAAAAAAATTAAATAGATAACTTAATCTTAAATATGCACTGATGGCATATAAAGCTACATGTATGTAAGCTGGATATATGTACGCGTATACAGGTGGAACTACTAATTACTTACCGCTGGAACAGTGACACAGGTCAATTTATTTGCTCAAACCATAAAATGGTACATGAGGGAAAAAAAATTAATACAATATGACATATTTCTGAGGTATATAAATATGTAAAGGCAAAGATAACGAACAGTGATCAATCTCGTAAGTCCTAAATAGAATACAAAAACAAGAGTTGGCAATCACGGATCCCCTGGACACACCAGAGGTGGGATCAATGCCTAGGAGGAGATAAGCATCTCCTGTTGACCGGGGCCACACCCGCCGTGAGCCCATTAATCTTGATCAGGTAAACGGAAACATCCGTATAATAATAATATGGATCCAAATGTACAATATATACAACGTATTAATTAATGAGAAAGTTTTTAAAATCATTCAGAATATGGTGAGTTGCCACACGAAGTTATATTTTTGAATGGCAACTCTTAGATGGACTGACTCTGGTGACGGATGCGTAAAATTTCAATGTACAAAGGAAAATTGTCTGCAATAACGGACGACGATCTCATTTCGGAGTTGGGAACTTAAATTTGTTAAAGTTCCTGCTGAAGTAAATAAATGATTAATGACATTCTGACCTTTCAATGAGAATTTTTTTTATGCCATTGATCACAAAAAGATAACAAAAGGTTTGAAGTTTTGAAGCGAGCCAACCGAGAATTTAATGGCGGATTGTTAGGTTTCTTTACTCCTAGATACCATGATATTACCACATAGTTTGCTCAGATTGTGTCAAAAGCCTGGGATTCAATTCTAATGGGCGCCAAAATGACTTCATTGCTTAATCCATTGCCTCTATGGAAGTAGAAAAACCTTTGTTGAGGTGTTTAAGAACAATCACAGAAATGTTTTTAACCATATTTAAACGTAAATCATTATGTGTTAATGCGAGGAATCTCAAGCTGAGATGTAAATCCCTAGACCATGCTTCTTTGTAATTATACCGTATTGGCAAAACGTATCGCCAATATAATACTTTTTAATTAACGAATAGCACTGCATAGAATATACAAAATGGTATTTATTGCATAGCCTAGCTGCAGAACTGTAGCTCTCTGAAAAAAATAATTATTGGGACAGATCACGAGAAAGCTACAGTTCCACCCTTTATAAAACCTTCGATTTTTACCGGTGCGGAAAGTTACGCATTGATTGAGGCTTCTATCATTATAATCCTGCACCGACGAGCCATAAAGTCTAATTTCTAAAAATTGCCTATACATATCTCTCCGAACCGTGTATTTGTTCAAACATACCTTAAATTATTCATTAAAGTCCCCATATGACCACAAAAACTCACAGCTTCATGTCATTCGTCTGTAGACGTAAGCCATGTAGTTACCAGTCAATATCTAACCCCAATTTAGTTTCCTTACTTGTGTATACCAATAGCCCAACAAACATTTTTAGTGAAATATTATATAATTATTATACTCTTTTAACAGCGTTAGTTACTTAAGTTTGTAGTTAAGGAAGAGGCTTGCGTAGAGCACTTACTGGAACCAGCGATGTATCTTTGTAAAGGATTCATATTGTAATTTTGGAATCCAGTACATATTTACGTACCTCAATGTACAGGTCACGTCCAGTTTCCTAAGATTTCTGGATCCTGGACATGCATCGACCGAAGACTCTCGTGTGGATCCGG
>CAJDSM010021626.1:0-14995 GCA_903981925.1 Ostrea lurida
GTTTAATATATTTAGTTCCAATCAACAATTTTAAAATTAGTTTATGCAAAATATGCTGTTTAATAAATGCGGCATAAGTAAAATGTATAGAGAAACATGGTACATGTAGAAGGGAAATTTAAGATTCTAATTCTCATTGAAGATTTTTTTTTGGTATGATTTGTCTTAGTATGATGTAATTGGAAAGAAATTGGAAAGTAATTGGAATTACATGTTCTTTTGCAATGTACATGTAATTAATTAAATTACAATTACTTGTAATTGAAAAAAAGCTTCAATTACAAATTACTTCCAATTACTTGAAAATATGTAATTAATTACACTCAATTACAATTACTTTTTTCAATTACCCCATCCCTACTGCGCATGATGCTATAATTAGGTATTTACTTGTTTTTAATACTGATCCCATGGGTGCAAGCCTGTCTTACATCAAAACCTCTCTTGTTGAAAATTTTCGAAATGGTTTGGGGGTTTTTTTGGGGGGTGGGGATACTATGAAGAGGAAGCGTTCGCTTGGATTGCATTTTTGTTACATTCACGATTATGATAATGATCGCGAAAATAAAACCATTGCAAAGTGCCGTTCAAAGTATTTAGGGCATGAAATCATGAATGAAAATATATTATCCTTCTTTTGGTGCATTGCGTGTGGCAAGTTTTGAAAAATAATGTCTCATCAGCGATGTTTGAAACCTAGAAGTTGTAAAGTCAAGGATAATTTTTTTTTAAATCTAGAAATGGTGGAGATTACTAATAGTGATAAATCAGGTGTCTAGCAGGAGTAAGCACCCACTGTTGTTCGGTCACACCCGGCTGAGCCCATTGTCTAGATCAGATGAAGTAATCCGCAGTTAGAATCAAAGTATAAAGAACAGCTTGACAATTGCCATCTAACATGTCAGACAATATTTGACCTAATTGTAGGTTGTGTGATTTTTAAGTGTGATTGTTGAAACCCCTGCAGCAACAACTTGTTTCTAAGTAGCCTGTCTCGATTAAAAAACTGATCATACACAGAAGCTTGATGAGTATCGAATAAGTTGAGAGACATATGGTCACTATATGC
Organism: Ostrea lurida; assembly: GCA_903981925.1. NCBI lineage: Eukaryota > Metazoa > Mollusca > Bivalvia > Ostreida > Ostreidae > Ostrea > Ostrea lurida. Next base: position 1,070 of record CAJDSM010021626.1, read on the forward strand.
AGGTGATGATGGAATGTTGCCTCCTGAATATGGGAAGTTGACGATGGGTATACAAATTCAGTATATTGGTCAATGATTTAAAAAAAAATCATCTTAAACCGCCACTTTTTAAAATTCCATTTTAAATTCTAGGACAATGCTTTGAAAAGCACTTTAAATTTTTACGAAGTGGCATTACTCCTAATGTCTTTATTCGATATCACAATTGCTATAAAACACGTCAGATAGAATTTGACACAATGGCAGGTTGTATTGGCAAACAAGATCCTTATAACGACTATAGAAATGGCAAAATGCTTACTTTAAACAACTCTCTTGAAAACTTGTTACATTAACTTATTAGTCTGTCGCATGCCTCTATTATTAAAAAAATTGATCATACATAGAACAAGCTCTTGCATATCTATAATTCGTTGAGATATATAAACACAATTTGCAAGTGATGATGGAATGTTTCCACATAAATATGGAAAATTGACAATGGACAAGCTGAAATTGTCCCATATGTCATAAATCTATGTTGTTAGTTTAAATTCCATTTAATGTCTATGTTCAATGAAATATCTACGTACGAAACCAACTTGGAAGTAGAATAGATATAAGGATGAGAATTATTGTCATAAATGGAAAAACCGTCGTCGATATATAGAAATATTGAGTTAAAGGCCACTGCTAGAGTTTTTATTTCCCTTCTCCTGTATAGCTTTTGGATAAATATGGCTCATAAGAATATAAATACAGGTCAGATAACAAATGAGCACAATTTCTGCCCATGGAAAATCCATCAGACCTTAAGTTGGAGACATGATCACCATGCCAAAGACTACAAAAAGAACTCCGTCATCCATTTAACATTGCTTTCGGAGTAACTGTGCGTGTAATCAGAGTGGGGTTTAACAAAATAATAGTAATGACATCATTTCATATGAATTGTCATTACAAAAGATAGTCATATCAGCCATAAAGAAATTTCTCTCTCCTGTCTTCAAAAAAAAAAGGAAACTGATAGGGAAAAATTATTATATTCAAAGGATCGTATTTTCTGAAATGGTAATAGAATGGGTCATTCTTTGATCATAAACTATCGTGCTTTCGATGTAAACCGTATAATATCGTTTCAATAGAAGTCATGATTTTTTTCCCAATTCTTCATTATAGACAAATGTAAGATATAATTGATAAAACTTGCTTACCCAGTACCACCGAAGCTGTGCCAAGAAGAAACAGAACGGAAAGTATGACGAACTTCATGTCGATGATGTATAAACTGTATCGGTTTCCACCTTCGATGTTCTGATATAACTACACTGAATCACGCAAGCCCTTTCCCCTTATTTATTTTAAAAAAATTGATGACCTGAAGCGGCAAGGGTTATAAATGTTAACAAATCATTGTCAAATCGTGCGTATTTTAACTTTTATAGTCTATTAATATTATCAATTATACATGCCAATTGCATATACATTATATAATTGTGCATAATTGTGTCACTTTTGTTACTGGTTATAATTCGCATCAATCCAACCTGACACTTTAAGTATATAGTGTCAATGGTTTACCTCTCTTCTCTTTCTTTCTTTCTTTCTTTCATTCTTTCTCTTTCTTTCTTTCCTTCAGTCGATCGAGAGACTGAAAGAGCAGCATGATACATATTATACAAATATAGCCCTTTCATGAGGTCGATCCATAGATATATCGACTTCACAGAAAAGCATATCGACCGAGCACGAAGTGCAAGGTCGATATGTTTTTCTGTGAAGTTGATATATCTATGGATTGACCGATTGAAAGGGCTACATTTGTTATATTATTTTTCAAATAAAGCTTGACAAAATTAGGGACATAAATTGTATTTTTGTTTTCTTTTTTTTATGTTGAGGTAAAAACAAAACGTAAGCTGTTTTTATTGCATTTTTGTTTTCTTTTTTAACGTGTTGAGATTGAAAAAAAAAATGCAAGCTGTTTTAATTCTAGTGTGGGCTCTTCATACTGATAAAGTAATTTTATAAAAAAGAAAAATGAATATCTAGAATCTTCCTATTCACCGTCTTCATTGTGACGTCACAGAAAGGTGACGTGATCTGGAAAGAGATTTTGATTGGTTGAAATGACAAAACTCAGCGATCACAATCATTGTTGCACGTTACAAAGTTTCCAATCTATAATTAGAAGTACAGGTCAATCCGAGGGTTTTTTTTAAGTTTATAATTAGAAAGACCCGGTCAATTCGCATTTCTATACTTTGGCACGTGATATCAAACTAACCAATGATGAAGTGCGTTACAAATACATAAAAATAATATACATGTATATTTTGGGGTCGTCTGAAGAAGCAAAATTACAAGTCGAGTCGAATGTACTCGAACAGCTTCGTAATAATTTTATTTTATATCCTATATTCGTATGTAGAAGAGAGCAAAGGAGAAAATATATGGATATGGATTACATAAAGAAATAAATTGCTAAAAAAAAACTAGCAGTGGAAATAAACTACAGAGACCAGAAAGACACAAGGTATCTATATACTGAAGTCATCAGGGTTTTTACAAAGTACTCTTGTCTCTGTTTTATTTTTGCGACAATATCCATCAATTTTTAGCTGATAAAAACCAACTCACGTGGCATGCATATATATATATATATATATGCTAGAATGACCAACGACACGAACAATTAAATTGTCAAATTTTGGGGACGATCTATCCTTTCTTCAGGACGGGGTATGATTATAAGAATACTACCATCATATCTGTAGTGTAGATTTAGTGTTTAGTTTCATTGTTTGGTTTTTGGGTGTTTTTTTTTCATTTCTCATATATTTCTTTTAAAACTTTACCGAGTACTTATTTTGTTGACGTAACACCAATGACGTTGGCCTAGATAGCTTGAAAAAGTTTCAGTTGCGAGTTTTTGAAATCACCTCAACGATCAAGGACAGAATTAATATTACTATTTAACGGTGTTCAAGGAACAACGTGTTTGTGAATGGAATTACAATGCTTTACAATTAAATTTTCACGTATCTTCTTGGATAATATCGCAACGATAGGAAATATTCAGTGCATATGACACTAAGGTAGGCCTAAAATGTTTTCATATTCGTTACGTCTAGAATGCCGAATTGTGGCCTATGGAATAGTTCATGCTATCTCAGGCATTTGTACTCAACATTCTTTGCTATCAACATCTTGCGAAGTTGTGTTAAAATAAATGTTTGCAGCCGTTCAGACTCGGATGAGGCTCTAGAGCATTTTATCAGATGGTTTAGATCTAAATAATTATGTAGTTTTGTGTAATAAACACTATAGCCTAAACAAGTCGTTTATGCTTTAGTGAATATTCTTTAAATATTTTTTTTTTCAACAAAAAATTATTTATAACAAGAAAGTTAACTAGGGATATTGAAGCGGGGATGATCTCAAAAGTGGTTCGAACCGGAAGTGCTCTATCAAACGGGCGTTTGATAAAGCTATGGTTTATCAAACTAGCGATATGCACCACCGGAATGAGATAAATATATTATATACTGCTACTGTGCTACATATTTTATGACTGTAACAATGCTTTGTTTCTAAGTTTTAAAGAGTTTCTTTTCGTTTGCAGTCACAAGATGGAGAGAATTTTATTCAGTTTTTAACTAAAATAAATTTAAATTCCTTGACAAACCAATTAACTCGATGATTGTTCCGTATTGAAACCATCTGTGCACTAACTGCAGCTCTCTGCAAAAATATTGGGACACTGTCCAAATACTTTTTCAGAAAGCTACAGTTCATCTATCTCTGCAAAATACATGCATTCATGCTACGAAAGCATCTAGAGCACAAGTTTACAATTGCTGTTTCTTCCGCGTTTTTACTCATTGAAATTTTGTGAACATAACTTTCTCTGAAGTATTTCAGATCGTTTGACAAACTTTTCTGTGAAAATTCGTGGTCAAACGAGGCGATTGACAAGGTACCCAATACAATATCAAAATGGCTCGCCATGCTGTTTACATGCAAGTTGACGTAATAAGTAAGCACGTGATTGACGTTGCCATCAGTGGGCGGAGCATGGAAGAGTGAATTGTCTAAGGAGTGTCAGAATTCATTTGAGAAACCAAAGACAGTCTTATCTACGTCACCGTTACTGGACTATTCAGACTTCACACTACCATTTACTTTGGAAACGGACGCTAGTGTACATGAACTCGGGGGTGTTTAATCCCAGATTCAGAATGGAAGTACAGTTGTAATAACGTACGCAACTAGAACGAGTTATTAGCGAAGAACATGGACAGTCTAACGTTGGAATGATTAGCATAAGTTTGTTGTGTTGACGGATAACAGTCCTTTGAAGTACTACAGTATCAACCGCAAAACTTGGTGCACATGAACAAAAATGGGCAGCAGAACTTGCGGATACAGGCCAGAGAAGTAGAAGGCAAACGCCGATGTATTTTCGAGGGTGTATATGTCAGCTCCACTTCACCTTCTATGGAATTGAACAACCCAACATATTTCGGTAGACAGAAAGTAACAAACCTGATAAGTGTTTTGTTTTGTCGAGGACCAAATATAGACAGCACAATATGACGAAAAGTTAGTTGCAACATGGAAAAATGTCCTTCAAATTCCTCGCCCATCATAAATCATAAATCTCACAAAGAGTAAAAACTGCTACATTTATTAAATAAAGGAAATTCTATTTTGTGATTTGACATGTGAACCACGTAACAATCAATCATGTCAAAAGGTATGAGTCAAGCATTCCAAGAAACCATACCTTTAAACAGAAAACTGTTGCTTACCGATATTACAATGTTTATTTTTTCATCAATTAAAGTAGGGCTTGCAACACTTTAGTATATAGCCAATGGTCAGGTTGCATATAGCAGTATTTTCGGTAGGAATTTCTTTTAAAAATTGGTTTTTAGGAAAAATCTTTACTTTTCTGTATCCGGTTTTAGATTTTACTTACAGAATATTTCGACTTTCGAAACCNCATATAGCAGTATTTTCGGTAGGAATTTCTTGGTTTTTAGGAAAATCTTTACTTTTATGCATCCGGTTTTAGATTTTATTTACAGAATATTTCGACTTTCGAAACATTCTGTGAACCTATCATAAAGGTATTATAATTAGCAATACACGAATGCACCGTTAATTGTGAAAACGTCGAGCTTCCGCCGACTCAAGGGAATAGGGAAAGCAAGGGAAACCCGCGCTTCGAAAATTCAACACGATAAGTGTAATTTCATATCACGAACAATAAAACAATTCTTGTGCGAGGTTCCTAGCTGTGTTGGCGTATGTAACAAAAACAATCAATATTTTAATGTGTGAATTTTAAATGTTTGAAATGATGATATCTGGAGAACAATTCTACCTCTGTTATATGTACCCCTGGTTCCGAGAGTGCAGAAAGTTGTGGTGTGTTGAGAGACGTAATAATAGATGAGATGAGAAAGCATGTATGTATTTTTATGTATGATATAATTAATAGCAAACAAATCAACTATTTTTTTTAAATTGTCAAAAACTGATGAGGAAAAGACCCCCCCCCCCCCATTATTTTGTGTTCTTATTGTCAGGTAGGTCAAAATATTCGGTATGGTTTTTTTTATATACATTCTGTTAATCTTGATTTTGAGATTATATTTGCTGTAACATTTTACAATTTTCAAAGCATGCAAAGAATAATTGCAAAATTTGAAAGTACCAAAATTCAAGAGAACATGTTGCAATATATCTCTTGTCAACTGTGATGAAGTGTGTTTTATTATTATATTATTATTATTATTATTATTATTATTATTAAAGAAAAGCTGGCATGCAAAAATTTTATAATGTAAGATTTTTTAAAATTGCGATATTTTATTATCTGTATTATGAAGGCTGTGAGCAGAAAACAGCAAATATATATGTCTGTACAATTAAATGTCTTTAGAAAATCATTCAGTAAATTCATATCCATTAGTTTAAAACTTTTATTGATTAATTTGATGTGCTTTGGTGCATGGAATAATAAAACTTGAAATCGTGTATCTGTGTGTTAAAATTGGGCTTTCGCATTTAAGGATAAACCTGTATATGTGCTCTGTAGCACATGGTATGAAAATAACTCTGCAAAGATATGTATCATATGGGATTTTTAGTTAGTTTATGAGTTGTTAAAGTAATTAAATAAAAAAAGAAGTTCGTTGACAAAAACTTCAAATACTAGTAGTATTGACCTAACTTAAATAGAAATTGTCCGTATTGGTCTTAACCATATGGGCTTAATTTTGTGATGTTTTATACAAGCGGTAAAAAAACCTATACAAAGCAAACCTATATGAAAAAAAAACCTTGTAGTATTCTAAAGGTATTACACTTATAACAAGGTAAACAATAGTCCATAACATAGCAAGACTTCTAAACTAAATGAAATGTGTGAAGCCTTAAAATTTAGTACAAATATACCACTTTACTACAAAAATATGAAAATTTATTTGGAACGCCGGTGCTTCAGTTACATTTCGATATGCAAAAGCTTGTTCTGCATATGATCACTTTTTGAATCGAGGCAGGCTACTTACAAACAAGTTGTTGTTGCAGGGGTTTCAACAGTCACGTTTAAAGGCAATATTTTGCAAAGTCTATCGTCGTTATAACGATTTAATTTGCCAATATGGCCTGTCATTGGGTGAAATGCTGTTTGATGTGTTTCATAGCAATTGTTAAGCCATTTTTCCGACACTGATCTGACTACAGATTACTCCTTTTATATGATCAAGACAATGGGCTCACGGCGGGTGTGACTAGTCAACAGGGGATGCTTACTCCTTCTAGGTACCTGATCTCACCTCTGGTGTACACGCCCAGTGGTCCGTGTTCGCCCAACTCTTGTCTTTGTATTTTATTTGGACTTTTAAAGATATCGATCGTTGTTCGTTATATTTGCCTTTACATTACAGTATAGCAAAACCAAATAATTTCAAAATTAAAGATAGATCTTCAAATAAGGAACGCATGCCCTCTAACTATACTGACATGTGAAGAGATAGAAAACCAACAAACGAATGTGTCCAAGGTTAAACATGTGTAATTACATCAAAATGGGAAAAGTATTTCAAGGGGGGGGGTAAAATGCATAGGTTTTATTTGGAGGATGCTGCATGAAAAGGCAAAGATAACAAACAGTCTGGCATGTCCAAAACAATTACAAACAGGAGATGAGCATACACAGACCCCTGGATACACCAGAGGTGGGATCAGGTGTCCAGGAGGAGCAAGAATCCCCTGTTGACCGGTCACATCCGATGTGAATCATGAGAGATATCTTTGTTAATCAGACTACATCTGAGAGATTACCATTGGGATTTTTTTTAACCGACTACTTGGGTTTGTGATGAGATGATCGTTGCCTTCTGACATTCTGACTATTAATTCCATTTTTTTATAATCGATCGTCAACCCAAAATAAAGACCGGGCTATGTGGAGGAATAATGTTGAGGTTTTATGTGTCACTTGGAGCAAAGTGGATAGGTAATAGGTAACTTTTGCGTTTCGCCACATTGGAAGATTGAATGATACCACACAATCCACAAAGAATTACACAATTCGGATTTGCTTAATTTTTTTTATTTTTTTTTTTATGTTTGTTTTTTGCGATTACAAATTATTATTAAGTCATATGTTGACTGATTTGTTTCCTATCCTTTGTCATTTTTGTACTAGATTTGACGACGGATGATCCCGTTTGTCTTGTTTCGACTACGGCTCACGGCAGGTTTGACCGGTCGACAGAGGATGCTTACTCCTCCATGACACCAGATCCTGCCTTCGCTTTTATCGGAGGTCCATGTTGCCCTACACTCGACTTTGTATATATATATATATGTGTGGTTTTGTTTTTGTTTTTTGGTTGGTTTTTTTTTGGGTGGTGGGGGGGGGTTGCTCGGGGTAGAAAAATACACAACTCGTTGGATAATTATCATATCAAACCATAACCTGGGAATCCTATATTTATGCACGTCTGCAATATAAATCAATTTAATCAAAAGAATGCATCAAACCCGCTAACATTTTGCAATGCATACTAAAACTGTAAAAATAAATTAAAAATAACACACCCACACCCACACACATAACATAAACAAACACAGATTATAGTGACATCTAACTGTTACACGTAGCAGGATTGTGTAAATCCAAGGCTTTGCAGTAATCTCTCTCTCTCTCTCCTCTCTCTCTCTCTCTCTCTCTCTCTCTCTCTCTCTCTCTCTCTTCCTCTCTCATCTCTCTCTCTCTCTCTCTCTCTCTCCATTGTGAACAAATTCTGAATTTGAATTTCTTTTATGTAATCAATTTCCAGATACTTAAATAACCGAGATTTAACAGCTAATTGAATAATTTTAATTACACATACAGCATTTAAAGTAAATACAACATATGTTTAAGATGTGTATTATATAAGATTTAAACAGAAGAAACCATTGAAAATGTTTAATTGTATAATATATACATGTAAGCCTTGTATTTCAAATGATGATATATATACAATACAATAGCATTTTGAATTTGAATTTCTTTCAATCAGTAAGGAATTCTACGATGACATGGATATATCTACACTGTCACAGACTCGGTGAAATAATTCATTTAAACATCGCTGTTGGTTTAATTATCGGGTAATTAACGATTACACGGACAGGTGGTACTACAAAACCGGATCGAACTAGTTTGCAACATTTATTGAATGTTGAACTCAATGTCAATTTCAAAAGAAATACATGTACCAGAGAAAAGATTCACTGAATTTAAATATTTAACACTAATCAACTGACAATTGCAAATCAGAGAACTATCAAGATTTGGCTTAATGTATTCATTGATCATGTAGAGCTGCAATAAATAACGTTTTACATATTATATAGATAACCAATTATTGTTATCATTCCCACAACACTGAAATACATTGATTTATTAACATCAAACAAGAATCAGATAATGTGTAAATTGTCCATCGATAGAATTTCGTCTACACCAAGTAAACACAACTTTGTGCTGGCGGACAGTTGCACAGGATCCAATTAGTCGTCACAAAATGTGTAATGATTTAATGAGTTTACTAACGTTCGCTTCCTGTACAAGTAGACGTAACAAATGTGAAACCTTTCCCTTGTGTTTCCTTTTAAAAGCAATATTACCTCCAAATCTGAAACTTATATTTTTTTGCAAAAAAAAGTGCTGGTCTGCTAGTTATTTATGTAGCTTTTGCAAAATTTAAAACTATTTAGCTTAGATGGTTTCTGTTACGTTAGAGATATAGAAATCAATTGTTAAACAATATTGTAATTCGGCTTCATAAAGAGCCTCTAAATTATTTTTTTTTAGCTCAAATACATGAATTGTATCAATAACTGATAAACAAAAATTTCACATATTTTGTTTTTATAATTAAAAGATCGAGTTAATCACAATTCTACCACAGGAAAATTTTGGCATCAAACTGACTGTTAATATTGCTTCAATAAAGTTATGAATCATTTTAAGTATATGTAGTATGCACATATATACATGTACTCGTTCAAATACATGTATGTCGTGAAGTCCATGAGCTTGAAGATAATGATTTTTTTAAAGTATACTATAAGAATTTTATGTATCTTGCTCTTACGAACTTTAGAAACCAATAGTTGCTATTCATATTCAACTGCGCTACATAAATTCCTTATAGTGACATTGTCTGAAGTGACAGCTTCAGTGAATGGTCATGCTGACTTCCGTTTCTACGTGAGTTACATGTAGCATAAGGTAGAAATCTCAATGTTCTTTTTTACTACATAATGTATAATACTCCTCTCATCCATCATTTGAAAACTGACACATACGCAGTCTCCATTCGATGGTCGACATATTGCTACGTCACTAGCCCTCGTGAAAGGCATGTCATTAACAGCCCGTAACAGTGTGGGCCCGGGAGTGCGGGTCATTAACAGCCCGTAACAGTGTGGGCCCGGGAGTGCGGGTCATTTAGAGCCCGTAACAGTGCAACAGGCATGTTCACGAAGCTATCTTAGGACTAGGACGTGTCCTAAGTATGNTTCACGAAGCTATCTTAGGACTAGGACGTGTTCTAAGTATGTTTTAGGACATGCCTTAGTTTTAAGTCTGTTTCTCAAAGCTTTCCTAAATTAAGGCTTCGCCATAAGATCGTCCTAACTTTAGGATATCGTAACCCTTGTCCTAAGACCATCTTATGACGGCAGTCCTGATATTGATGCGAAGAGCTCACAGATACCATGAAGAGACATTGACAATCCGCTAGATTACTTAAAGTTCCTCATTTGAGAGATCAACTCACAAATCAAATTCAGAATAGTTTAACTTGGGTCGGAAAAACGATTGTTGAATCATTTATAACTATGACCTCTCGACAAATCCTGGATTCGCCACTGATTGTTAAACGATAGTATCAGTACCTGAACCATACATACATGGTTTCACGTATCACAATATCCGTTTATTTTATAATTCTATTTTTATTTATTTATTTATTCGTTTAGACTCTGTAATTTAATTTATTTGGAGCAGCAAATAAAATTATGATTTCTTAGTTTATAAGATAATTATTTGAAATATTAAGAAAATCTGTATAAATAAATAATATATTTCTTGTCTACAGCTGTATGCGTCTAGATTTTAGATTATCACTCACAAATATGCCGCGAATATCATAAATGCTATGGAATAAAAATGTTCATAAGTAGTCAGGACGTCTTAAATTAAGATGTTTCAAAGACATCGCAGAGAACCATCCTAAGACGTGTCCTAAGTTGATCTTAGGATGTTCCTAACTTTTTTCCTAAGATATATCTTAGGACATATCTTAAGACATGTCTTAGGAAAGTTTCGTGAACATGTCTGCAGGTCATTTACAGGAAGTTACAGTAAGGGCCGTTTACAGTTGAAGGTCATATCTAAAGTACATGTGTATGACTTGGGTTTGACATGGCAAATGGATATAAAATATCTTTTTTAATACGAACCTTCCGAAGGGAAAGCTCAACAAGATGTGCTATTCGGTCTATACCCGACTACGAATGTGGATTACCCGAATTGCAATTAAACGGGGATAATTTCAACTCTTATATGTCGTATTGTAACTCGAATAATTCAAGCCCTCCCGTCTCCGGTTTTCTCCTATTGTACATAGCGATCGATAAGAGCGGAATATAACGACTGGATTATTCGGGTTAGACGTATTGTGACATTTGACCTCTACCCTGTTAGCCCTTTCTTTGGCGAGTGTAAGTAGAAGGGAGTGATTTTAATCAGATTGCATTTATGGTGTAATTTTGTAATATGGCTAATTCATTTCAGCAATTTTCTGACATGAAAATGAGCGAAATTGAAAGTCTTACTTTTTCTATCGTTGAATTTACCAACTTACTCTTTAAAAAAGTGGCATTTGATAATCGGTGATTGATTATCACCGTGGTATTTAAAAATTGAGATTACATTTTTATTTTACAAAGTGTGGTTGTTTGTTTATTTATTTGTTTTAATTCCTGTCCAGAACCTTTCACTCATATTGAGACGTCACAAGCTAGCTGCAATCGTGTAGCTCTCTCCGATTTTTTTTCAATTCTGACGTTTTCGGAAGAGAACTGTAATTCCATTTATTAGGACCTTCGTTTAATGGTGCAAAATAATATGATGATCAACCTAAGGAATTTCAGTGTGTCGGAGATAGCTACATTGTTGTAGCTAAGACGTCAATAGTTGTAGGTGAAGTACCACAAAGTTAGATTGCGTGATGACTTTAACTTTGCAATCGTCAACTTTCCTTTTCTGTGTAGTAATATACCACTATCACCTGCTCATGGTGTGTATATCTCCCAGTTGATTCGATACGCAAGAGCATGCTATGCGTATGAGGACTTTTTAAAGCGAGGCCAACTACTAACAAAAAAGTTGATGTTGCAGGGTTATAACGAATCTCGTTTAAAGTCACCATTTCGAAAATGTTTTCGTCGCTATAAGGACCTTGTTTGCGATTACAATTATCACTAAGTCATAATTGAGCCGTTCCTAGCAAAAAAGGGCCTTATCTTATCCAACAATTTTTGAAACGTCACAATGAAAAAAATGTGACGTCATTTTTGCATACATTGGAAAGTAGATACATTACTACCAATCACAACTTATAGTAGTCATCTCTTGAGTAAATGTAATTTTAATGACAACAATATTCTCATAATGCTTTGGGACACTGTTCTCTATAGTTCGAAATTCAGCATAAATTACTTAGATAAGGGCCTTTTTTGCTAGAACGGCTCATATGTTGACTGATTTGTTTTTCATACCCTTTGTTAGACTGTCAGTTTCCACTAGTTTGACAACGGGTAATCCCGTTTACTTTATTTCGACTAAGGGCTCAAAGCGGGTGTGACCGGTCAGGCAGAGGATGTTATAATTACTCCTCCAGTGACACCTGATCTGCCTTCGCTTTTGTCGGAGGTCCGTGTTGCCCTACACTCGATTTTGTATATGATTACGTTTGACACAAATGTAACTTCGCCATTTTGTATTTATATGCTTAGCGCTTACGGCAGTAGTAGGGAGAGTTTTTTAAGGTGCTAACACTTGCTGTGACATGGGACCTCCCTCTTTTCATATCTTTCGTGCACAAGTACGTTACGAACCATATTGTTAATTTCGGTATACAGCTTAATAAAGAAGACAAGAGCCATCCATACCCAGAACAATGGGTGTAATTATCTAATTATCATCTTCCATATTCGATGCTACCTTTTCAGTATACAGGCAACAAAGTCAAAAGCCCTCCTCTCTAACCATTATAATACCATATTCTCCAAAGTCACTAAATGACGTTATATTGAAAGAATTGATTTTATAGCATGTAATCGATATCAGTTGAATGTCGAGCATTGTTACTAAGCGTTGAAATATTTAGATGTTGGAAATTTCAAATTATCGTTTGACCAATCGATATTAAAGAGCTTGGATATATATCAGTAACATATGTTTCAGATGATAACTATATTCCAATGAATGTCAACAATCATGGATGCTTATTTCCGCATCAGTTTGCGTGGCACTGAATTCACAACATCCTCAGCTTCCGCAAGAGACTTCATGGTCACTCTGACCAGGGACGGCCAAGCGGAAACAAGGGCAGATGGGAGTTACTTTGTGGACAGAAATCCTGCCATATTTCACCATGTTCTGGATTACTTCTCAGGTAAAAACTTTCACCTGCCGAAGGGAATCTGTGCGATCGAGGCAAGAGAGGAGATGGAATTCTGGATTGATTCCCCTTTGACGCGTCTTCCTAAGTGTTGCTATGAAGTATTGTACAACGACAATTTGTCCAGCTATGACGCTATCGAAAACATGGAGGAACGTTTAAGTGTTGGGATATCTCCAAAAGAAGGGAAATGCTCTTCTGAGAGCAAACTTCAGAAAATCAGGGAAACTCTCAACAAAGCAGTCATGGAACCAAGTTCCAATCTTCTAGGAAAGGTGAGAGTTCTACATTATCTCTAAAGGTGTCGTATTTGATATGATGAAATGGATACCAGTAATTTGATTTCCTATTTTATTTCAAACGCTGACTTTCTGGGGCTTTCGAAAGGCACGACGTGACATTTACGACAGTAAATCGTACGCTCCACAACGTGTGAATGGCCTAATTGTAGACTAGAAAGTCTGTTTCAGTCAAGAAATAAATGAAAGCATGACGATATGACATGCAGTTCTTCACGCCCCACATACGTCACGAGTTTGCGTCACGAGTTTGCACCTAATGAAAATTATGCCGACGTGAAGCGTCATTTCAAACCCTCGTATAGTTTATTTCGGATATTCGCATTGTACTTTTATTTTCTTCATATATATCACAGTGTTATTCTTAATAGTGCAAATTTTCG
>CAJDSM010021627.1:1635-14303 GCA_903981925.1 Ostrea lurida
CCGAGAGATATATGAAGGTCTCTTGAGAGATTTCTGGTGCGTTGCTGGCCAATTAAGGCAGAAGTCCACAAGAAAATTCAGGAGCTTCGAAATCCAACGTTCCATGTACAATTTCACTGCTGAAATCCCTCTGGATGCATAGTCTGCAGAGTTTAAGTTTGATGTTGATATACCGGCCACTTCGTGCATAGCTGATCCCTCGTGAATAACAGCAAGTCTGTGTTGCCACAAACGTGTGAAATCTTTGATGTTTCATTCCTAATGTAACCGCAAAACAGCCACACTATCTGTCGCAGTACACGGGTATCATTTATGGGAAATGTCAATTCTGATTCCAACATTTTGTTGTGCAACGGCCCCCCCGATTTTTGTTTGCGCTGTTAATTCCAATCGTGGAATAGTTGTTGTTTCAAGAGGTTCACTCGAGACTTGCCCATGATAAAAAGCACAATGATGGTTCCTTGGAAGCATTCTCACAGTACGCAAGTACGATACTGTACCATAATCCTGTTTCAACTAGCATCTGCGAAGTGATGTAACTGAGCGAAACTGGTTGGAATCCATAAGGTTTAAGACTCTGTTCACTTTGAAGTCTTCCAATTTCTGGCATACTTGTAATTGATTCGACCGAATAGCAAGGTCATCTGGAATTTTATCGTCCATCCTAAGTCGCAGTTTACAATCAGTTTCCGTAGAATGGTTTTGGCCTTGAGTACAAAAATGGAGCCAAAAAATCCAGTGATCATAATACCGTCTGCTTACACAATTGACAGAATTCACGTCTAGTAAGTGGGTTGTTTTGTTTAATTCCAGTGTTAAACTGAAAGAAAATCATGAATTACCGCACCACGGATTCCAAGAGCTCGTTCTATCGGTAATTATCATGATCCTAGATTCCAGGTCTTATGACCTCCTTTGGGCTCTCTCTGACACTGGTACAGAGGTTCATAGACTCAACGAACTGTTGCTGATCCATTTTAGATATTGAAATCCTCTCTATTGCTCAATAGCTCTGTAAGTCTTTCACCAAGAACACTGCATTTCTCACAGGAATTCAGAGACTTGAGACAATCCATCAACATCAACGTTTCTAGACAGTCTTAAATTGTCCCATCACTAAAGTGTGCTGTATAGTCCTGGGCTGTTTTTCTAAAGACAAAAGTTGGCGCAACTGGGTGAAGACGTGGGCTCCAAATAAATGCAACGGGAACCGATTTGGGGTATTCCAGAATACTGCTAGAGGGATCTCCAATTGTTCCCCAAGAGAAATCGAAGAAAGGTGCATCTTGTGGAGGGATGCGTACTTGATAGAACATACTAATCGATATCTCCCCATGATAGCTATTTCTTCCTCTCGAAAATTCTGATTAGAGGTCAAAGAGTGTGTTTGTCAAAGTTAGGTCCTTGCATAATTGATCATTGAGCGAAGTCCCTTCTGAACCTCGCGAGTCATAATCAACACGACTCGAAAGTTTCCTCCTTTTAGGATGAACATACACAATAATGCGGTAAATACCAACACGCATCCATCATCCTGCAGCAGATTCCTTTAGTAGGGTTACCTTCTGAGCGTAGCTTCACTGTATGATTTTGTCCATGAAAGTTTTCATGATTGTCGTGTTTAATTCCAAGTCATCATTTAACTCCTGGATAATGAAATTCAGTCGTGCTCTGCTTGTTTTTTTGTTGTTTTGGCATTACACATTTTCCGATTTGAATGGCAACCAATAACGTAATGTCCATTTTCTAAAGTGAACTGAATTTTTAATAACGAACTGTAAGAATCTTTCTGCTTCTCTTAGGTGGTTCTAAAACGCTCATCTATCACTCGTTCGCAAAAGTCAGATTGAATTGACGCCGGCACATTGCATCTTCTAAACTTAGATCTATCCTGTTGGACAGTGACGGAGGTGTTGTATGTTCCATTTTCCGGTCTAATATCCATTCGGTCGCATTAATTTACCGCATGCCAAACAAAGTTTTTACAGAAATGGACCTTGGTCCACCGCTTGTAACAAAGTCCCGAAGGTTACATGGCTTTGGGTACGGTTGAACGCCAATGAGCAATCCAATATCACTGTCTATGGTGTCAATATGTATGTCACACAAAATGTGGCCATTTTGTAAAGTTCTCCCGAATGTACCGAGGGGCGCATTTCAAAAATACGTAGAAAATGGCCTCTCTTTTTCAAATTATTTGTAAGAAAATCCAAAGTCAACACATTATCTTATTGGCTAAAACATATATTCCTAATGAATGTATGGATTTTCGTCGCATTTGATTAGATGAAACCTGGTGTTATTAAATTTAAAACCAGCATTTGTTTGTCATCAACGGAGCAACGATAAACGTAAAAACCATAACAGGTCACATAATAGTATTTCACATTTCTCAATAAATATTTCTATATAGCATCTCAACTCGAAGTCTGTAGCGCCTTTAACAACTCAAAAAAACATCTCTATTGTACCTTGACATCTACGTTGGTTAACAATTGTTCGAATAGTATAAAGTTAAAGTTCGTCGGACTTTTCAATTTTTCTAGCCTTGTTACTCTGCTTTAATTACAATGGAAAACCATGACGTTATGAAGTCTCGAATGGTTTTTTACTGATAATTCACTCTCCTCTAGGTCGTCAATCATTCTGTATCAGAGTTTCTACCTTTTCAAAAAACCCTCTGTGTCATTTATACAGAAATGCAGGCCTGTCTTTTAACAATATTTTCTTCTTTGTCTAGCATATAAAAGTTTGTATTGGGTGTTATCATTGCGGTAACTAAAATGCTAAGCGCCTACTCGCTGCTGCCGTAACGTCATGCAACGTTCAAGTTTTTAATGCATTTTTTTTACGAGCAACTATCTCACTCTATAAAAAAATTTTCCGTTCAACGAAGCAATATAATTGCATAAAAGTTTAACTCGTGAAATGAGGGTTAACAATTCTTGATTTAAGCATCTAATTTTTTTTCGTTTTATTCAATTTGTCAAGAGTTATGATTTTAAGCATTATATAGTGTATTGTTTGTTTAAGCCTAACTAAATTCGGACGTGCTCCGTGACCCAATTTTCAAGGTTTAAATCCTAAACACACTTTTTAGATACATTCGGGAATATATTGGCATGTTTTTGATTAAAATGTAGTTGGAATTATGTTAAAACATTATCTACCAAATTTTGGTTATAATATGACATTAAATAAAAGAGTTATGGACAAAAGTCTACGTATTTTTGAATGGCCCTCGTAAATAATGTCTTTTTTAGACATAGGCAATTTTGGTTGAGGTGATAATAGAAGGCAGTTCAATTTTTTTCCCAAGATTCAAGCGCTCGCTCAAGACGCAGATAAAGAAACGTTTTTCTGTCTCTGCTGTCCCATGGTTGGCAAATTTAGCACAGTCCTTTTTCCTTCTACATGAAGTGATCTTGCGATTTCTCGCTGCTGCAAATGTTGCTGTGCTCCTAGACGTCCTAAGAAAGCGTAACGTAACAATTAATTTACACTGTTCCTTGATTTTCAGTCGCACTGTATGATAGGAAGCGCTTGCCTCACGGTATCCCCAGCCCCATATGCGCTGCAGAAAGACACAAGCTGTAGACGGAATAACTAGAACTGTTGTTGTTTTGATCAGACGTTTGACAGTCAGAGTTTCACTGATTTGCGAGGATCTAGAATGAAGTATAGATGGGTGAACACCTTCTTACAATGTTTACACAGATTGATTTTGTGCTGACAATCTCTTTTAAGATGTCCAGATTTTAACACGAGTAACACACAGTCCCTTTGATTTCCAACGCTGCGTACCTTTCCTTGAGGGGTATCTTCATAAGTTCTTGCACTCTTCCAATATGTGTGATTTTACCTTGACAGTAGATACATGGTTTCAACAAAAGCACTCAAAATTTTGCGTCTCGGTTGTTCAGCAGACACATGATTATTTGTAGAAGACTCTACAGTGTTTGTTGCACAAGTTCTTTGTATTTGTTTGGAAAATCACGTTGATTTGTCGTTCTTGCGCATTGTTCAGCAGGTGTTGTACTATTCCATCATAATCTCTCCCGGTAGGTAGACTTCGGTCATTGGCGCTTCTTAGCTTCCTTGCGGACGAAGGTTACCAAATTCTGAAATTTCACAGTTTCTTTCATGTCTTTAAGATCATACACAATATTCCGCGCATTTTCTTGTAAATAGAATGAGAAGCTTCCTGAATGAGGAGTTTCATAGTTTTCGGAATATCCAACACTCTGGCGCTTCCAACGTTGTTTAATAGCATGCTGACAACTTCAGTTAGAAATATTGCAATTGTCAATCTAGTTGCCCTTGTATTGTCCTGGTTTTTGATTGTTGGCCAATTCAACGCTTTTTCACGTATGTTGTGCAACAACGTCTGGGTCACCATATCGATCCTTGAATTCATTAATGCAGCATTGTTCCTCCTTCAGCTCCAAGTACGTAATATCCAGTCATTATTCTATATAGCCATCACACCACTAGTAAATTGAAGAAGAAAATTCAAACGTTCCTCATATGAACTAGTATTTGCAACACTTTTCGTATGAACTGTCTAATAAACCTTCTGATAATCCATTGGATATCCCTTCGAACTTCTTAATTTCAGCTTTAGGTTTAATATAGTCCTGTGCAGCACAGTAGGCCTTTTCACCTATTTGTGGGAAATGATTCGTCAAGTCTGAACATGTGGTTTGACGTTGCGACTGATGATAGGCAATGACGCACTGTTTGAATGACTTGCCCGGTAATGGAGGCAAACTGTAAACGTACAAAGGCGATTATAATCCCTAGCATTCATTACCATCATAATGGTCAATGTCCCAGAATTGTATAATTCACTGCATTGATATCACAGGTCACTGTGGCGTTGCTTATGTTGCATCAATACAGGTATATAGTGGAAACCACTTTGTGTCGTACGTGTAAACTCGCTGACGACGTGTGCGGAAAGTTGATTGAGTAGACACAGGTGTACTCCAATCTCTGTGCAGAAGGCGTCCTAGACATTGACATGGTGTCAACAAAGTGTATATGGATTAAGGTTGGACTGGTAAGGTGTGGCAGGGTGCTCGTACATACACGGAGGATTTTCTTGTGTAGCTTGTCTTTGCCTACAAGATACAAACACGGTGAATTACAGTCCAAAATCAAATGAATATCAGTTCAGGCTTCTTTCGTTAACTGTTTTTCCATTAAGTTCAGTTTTTTTCCAAGCTCCCTCAATAATTCTAGCTCGTGCATCACTAATTGTATGGCTGTTTGTAAGTCCCTACTTCTTCTTCTTTAATTTTATCAATTGGCAGCTTAGCTTTCCTCTATGTTCCTTTTTTCTTGAAGTGCTGCTACCTTAGTCCAACAACTCTGCTTTCCGTTGGACTTCTTCCAGTTTGGCTAACAATAACTCGCTTTTTGCTGAACTTGCTCTAGAACCACTGATCTATTGTCTCTGTTCATCCGGTAATCGAAAATTTTAGAATGTTTCGCAAAACCACTCCTGAACTGAAGTTTTAAGTTCGTAAGATATTCGATCTCTCTTGTAAATTCTCTCTCAATCCAATAGTTTGGTCACTTGATAGAAAGCCCACCACTTTGACTTCATGTGAAGTTATTAAAAATTCCGGCGTATTATGTAAACCACTCACTATACACAGTTTTTGACATTTTCGTTTGTCCTGAGATGGCAACTACAGTTTTTGTAGGCTGGACGTCCACTAATCACTGAATAACTGCTTAAAACATCCTTCCCTGTTTTTGAGTTTTATTTTCTAATTGTTAAATTTTGGCACCTTTTCAGCCATTTTTTCTTCTCTTCACTTTTGCAGGGCTGACCATCCAGTTCGTCATGCTTCAATTTGTAAAATATTTTTGTACTGCCAGAGATGAGAAAGTTTTTTGCAAATGCTATCCATTTATTGATATTTGGAATATGATGGTACGTTTGGAATAATTGGAAACGATGAATTACGAATTTACTACAACAGAAATATAAAACAACATTTGTAAATATGAGTTACTTCTGACATGATATTGCATTCTAGCAATTAAATACCTCTACAAGCCTCTTTCTTTACTTTGACTAAACTAACTAACAGCTATCAAAGAATCTTTTCAGATGATACTGGTTCCACTACATATTCCAGAAAGTGGTGTCAATCAATGTGGATTCCTTAAAAACTCAAAGAGCTTTGGATAACCTAAAATCACAGAAGAATTTTCAAAAAATTGACTGCATCAAAACGTATGAATTTCTCCACACTTTACAACAACGATTCCTCACGATAAATTAAAATCTAGGCTTTTTTCCAGATTATATATAATTGCATTTTTAAACAAAAACGGCACCCGAAAATACGAATTCTAGTCGTTGGGAAACAAGCACATATTTTGTTAGAAAAACCACTCTTGATTGCTCACACAAAGTTACTCTGACAGTAGATTTAAGAACATGCTTGGGTTTCCTTATTAGATAATATTTATGCTAGTCTTTGGAGACCAGGTCTTCCAACAATCCGTAGGTATTTCCTATGGCACTAATGTGTCCCCTTATGGCAGACTTATTTTATATTCATATGAAGCATGAATTTGTACAGAAACTTGTTACGAAGATAAAAACAAAAAACTTGCCGTGTCCTTCAAACCTTACATATAGGTATATAGATGATGTGTTATCAATTAACAATCATAATTTTTCACATTATGTCATTTGATATATCCCGAAGAATCGACTATAAAGGACACCACAGAATCTGACATATCCTGCCTTCATATTTGGATATTTTACTTAAATTGACTCTAATGGCAGGACTGACAACTACATTATATGAATAAGCGTGATGACTTTAACTTTGCAATCGTTCAACTTTTCCTTTTCTATGTGTAATATACCACTAATCACCTGCTTATGGTGTGTAATCTCCCAGTTGATTCGATACGCAAGAGCATGCTATGCGTATGCGGACTTTTAAAGCGAGGTTAACTACTACAATGATGCTGCGACGGGTTATACGACATCTAACGTCTAATCACATATATCGCAAATTCTACGGTAGTTATAATGACCTTGCTTTGCGATTACAAATTTCACTAATCATATGTTGACTGATTTGTTTCATACCCTTTGTTTAGACTGTCATTTTCCTAACTAGATTTTGACTACGGGTAATCCGTTTACTTTATTTCGACTAATGGGCTCACGGCGGGGTGTGACCGGTCAGCAAGAGGATGGCTTACTCCTCCATGGCACCTGATCCTACCTTCGCTTTTTGTCGGAGGTCCGTGTTGCCCTACAACTCGATTTTGTATATGTTTTTTGAATTATGATTACGTTTGACACAAGTTAATTCGCCTTTTTGTTATGTTTTTAATTACTGGTTCCAGAAAATTAAATCTTCGTTCACCACTTATACAAGAAGTCGTACACTTTTGCAACCGGAGGACCAAAAACATGGCACAAATTGGAGTTATTCTTCCGTAATAACAACTTTACGAAATATATCTACGGAAGTTCACAAAACTTCACATATGAAAATATACCTACACCTTATCACTCGCACATCATTATACTAGTATTACAAGTAATAAGTGTAAATAATTTGCATTACTAATAAAGGCTAGCATACTAACGAAAGAAAATTTGCTTTCCATAGCATTGCTAAATGTCAAATAATGATATACAAAGTAATCCACCAAATTGAAGTTTTCTCCATAGCAAAAAATATCTTTCAGTACAAAGCTGACTGACATGGAAAGTAAGTACTAGTAAGCAACATACTGCCCGAGTGCAGTTCTCCAATGACTGCCATAAAATCACGGGCTCTACACACAAAAATAAAAAATATGTGTTCAGTAACCGATGGACATCACAACTTGAGTAAGGTTCACACTAATTGACGAATTTGGCTGTTACAATAACCATTGACAAAATAAACTACTATTCAGCTACGATGGTTTCCGTCTACAGAATGTATAGAGATATAAAGAAATCAATTGTTAGACAGTTTATAATTTCGCTTCACTCAGAGCCTCAAAGTTAATTTTCTAAAGTAAATACATGAATTGTATCAATAACAAACAAACTTAACAATGCGGGTCATTTACAGGAAGTATTAATGTGGTCATTTACAGGAATAACAGTGCGGGTCATTTACTGGAAGTAACAGTTAATGCCGTTTATAAGAAGTAACAGTACGGGTCATTTTCAAGCCCATAACAGTGAGGACCATTTACAGAAGTATGTGTCGGCCGTTCAGCACCGCTTCGTGTCACAGGTGTAGAAATTTTTAGATTATTGTACAGATGGTGTTCAATGAAACGCAAAGAACAACTCACGGGGGAAATATGATAATGTCTCAAATTACCAATTGTCGACACTAATTCAGTCCAAAACTACATAAAGACGCGCAGAAACTGGCACTTTCTTATCAGACCAATAACACAAACAAACAGTATAAAAACACTAATACAGCCCACACCATCCGAGTTCAGGGTCCCGTCAACCTACCCACCCACTCTCTATATAAATTGGCGAAGTTAACAATGTGTTATACGTAATCATAATCCAAAAAATATATATACAAAGTCGAGAGTAGGACAACACGGATCTCCGACAAAAAACGAATGCAGGATTCAGGTGCTATGGAGGAGTATACAGTTTATCCACACACTGTTACTGTTTCCGGGTTCATAACACGGGTTCGGAAAACGATATGAACTCGTAGCTGAGGTTCATAAGAATGCCATTAGGTAGGTCAATCACGGGGTCAATTAATTGAAAACTGCACCGTCAGCTTTCGAAACTGTTAACTTTGATGGTAAAAAGACATTGTTTTGTCACCGAGGTTATTCCAAGGCGCATTTGTGTCTTTTATGAAGTGAAAATAAGTATAACAGAAATTTCCAGCTTCTTCAAACCGTGACGTTGCAGACGACGTCACAATCGAATTGACGACGTCAAACAATAACAAAGCGAAAAATTCGGATTGTGAAACAGAAAGTAAATCAAAATATGCCTTTAATGATCGTTGTTGTATAAATAGAATCTTAAACTCGTGCGTATTGGCATATGAAATTATGAAATTCGTTACCGGATTTAAATATTTCCCTCGCCAAGGCTCGGGAAATATTAAATCCGGTAACTCATTTCATAAATTCCATATGCCATAAGCACTCATTCAAGATCCTCTATATAACATCCTCTGCCGACCGTCACACCCACCGTGAGCTCTTAGTCGAAACAAAGCAAACGGGATACCCGTCGTCAAATCTAGTTCGAAAACGACAGTTCTAACAAAGGCATGAAACACATCAGTCAACATATAACTTAGTGATAATTTGTAATCGCAAACTGGGTCATTATGCAACCGTGGAATTTGCGAAATGATGACTTGTGTCCATCATCAAACGTGATCTTGTCCTTTTTCGCGACAATTTCCCCTGCCATCTAAATAGTTTGGTTCCCTTGCCTGTCCGGGTTCTCGTGGCACTTCTCTGCCAATGTAAGGGCAATGAGAGAAAAAACCAGAACTAGGATGGATAGAGAAGAAATTAATTTTTGTCAATCCGAGGTGGCCTTACATTAAGCACCCTCAAATAAGCTTAAAACTACCACATCTATACCATCCGGATGAGGACCATTTGTCCAAACTAGGGAATGATTTGCAATTAAACAATGTCTAGGGCGCTATTCAATGTTACATGGGTGGTGACGGGATTAACTTTTGACTTTCCAGCTTAATTCCGAAATAATCCCCTGCTGACCTGCAGTGACCATTGAAGTTGCGGTACTGTCACCGTCACTAACGTTGGGCATTGCATTGGTGGAGGTTGCAGCGCCATCTACATGACCCTTGCAAGTGGCGT
The DNA here is from genome assembly GCA_903981925.1 of Ostrea lurida. Lineage (NCBI taxonomy): Eukaryota > Metazoa > Mollusca > Bivalvia > Ostreida > Ostreidae > Ostrea > Ostrea lurida. The sequence goes on from CAJDSM010021627.1 coordinate 11,506, forward strand.
TTTCGTTGTTATCCCAAATCCAATGGAAGAGTGCTACTACACGTGTAATTTCAAACCATTTTGCTTCGAATTTTCAACTGCTTATATCGTTGAAATTAACAGTTATAATGAGTATGTGTCACTTATTGTACTTATAATATGCACTTTCCGCATGTCCAATATGTGACCTTGAAATTTTTTTTTGTCGTTGTCAAAACATTTCGTATCTTTGTGATTTGAATTGTTGATTTGTGTGATTTGATTTTATGATTTGTAATGTGTGATTTGAATTGATGATTTTATGTTTTTGTGACGCTTGTGCATTTGCGCCGACCCATCGCACAATGAGTCTATCGATGGGCCGTCACATATTTTGTTTGTGATTTTGTTGTTTTGTGCGAAACAGCCCATTGAGCTACGGTAGCCTCAAAATTCACCGCGGTCAATGGGCTGTTTCGCACAAAACAACAAAAAATCACAACAAAATATGTGACGGCCCATCGATAGACTCATTGTGCGATGGGTCGGCGCAAATGCACAAGCGTCACAAAAACATAAAATCATCAATTCAAATCACACATTTACAAATCATAAAATCAAATCACACAAATCAACAATTCAAATCACAAAGATACGAAATGTTTGTACAACGACAAAAAAAATTTCAAGGTCACATATTGGACATGCGGAAAGTGCATATTAATAAGTACAATAAGTGACACATACTCATTATAACTGTTAATTTCAACGATATAAGCAGTTGAAAATTCGAAGCAAAATGGTTTGAAATTACACGTGTAGTAGCACTCTTCGATTTGGGATAATACAACGAAAACGCCACTGCAAGGGTCATGTAGATGCGCTGCAACCTCCACCAATGCAATGCCCAACGTTAGTGACGGTGACAGTACCGCAACTTCAATGGTCACTGCAGGTCAGCAGGGGATTAATTTCGGAATTATCTGGAAAGTCAAAAGTTAATCCCGTCACCACCCATGTAACATTGAATAGCGCCCTAGACATTGTTTAATTTGCAAATCATTCCCTAGTTTGGACAAATGGTCCTCACTCGGATGGTAAGATGTGGGTGTTTTAAGCTTATTTGAGGGTGCTTAATGTAAGGCCACCTCGAATTGAAAAAAATTATATTCTTCTCTATCCATCCTAGTTCTGGTTTTTTTCTCTCATTGCCCTTACTATTGGCAGAGAAGTGCACGAAGAACCCGGACAGGCAAGGGAACCAAACTATTTAGATTGGCAGGGGAAATTGCGAAAAAGGACAAGAATCACGTTTGATTGATGGACAACAAGTCATCATTTCGCAAATTCCACGGTTGCTATAATGACCCAGTTTGCGATTACAATTATCACTAAGTTATATTGTTGACTGATGTGTTTCATGCCCTTTGTTAGAACTGTCGTTTTCGAACTAGATTTGACGACGGTAAATCCCGTTGCTTGTTTCGACTAAGAGCTCACGGTGGGTGTGACCGGTCGGCAGAGGATGCTTATAAAGAGGATTTGAATGAGTGCTTATGGCATATGGAATTTATGAAATGAGTTTACCGGATTTAATATTTTCCCGAGCTTTGGCGAGGGAATATATTTAAATCCGGTAACGAATTTCATAATTTCATATGCCAATAACGCACGAGTTTAAGATTCTATTTATCACAACAACGATCATTAAAGGCATATTTGATTTACTTTCTGTTTCACAAATCCGAATTTTTCGCTTTGTTATTGTTTGACGTCGTCAATTCGATTGTGAGAGTCGTCTGCAACGTCAACGGTTTGAAGAAGCTGGAAATTTCTGTTATACTTATTTTCACTTCATAAAAGACACAAATGCCCTTGGAATAACCTCGGTGAACAAAACATGTATTTTATCCATCAAAGTTACAGTTTCGAAAGCTGACGTGCAGTTTTCAATTAATTGACCCGTGATTGACCTACCTAATTGGCATTCTTATGAACCTCAGACGAGTTCATATCGTTTTCCGAACCCGTGTTAAGTGACCGGAAACAGTACTAGTGTGTGATTAAACAGTATGACTCCTCCATAGCACCTGATCCTGCATTCGTTTTTGTCGGAGATCCGTGTTGTCCTACTCTCGACTTTGTATATATATTTTTTGGATTATGATTACGTATAACACATTGTTAACTTCGCCAATTTATATAGAGAGTGGGTGGGTAGGTTGACGGGACCCTGAACTCGGATGGTGTGGGCTGTATTAGTGCTTTTATACTGTTTGTTTGTGTTATGGTCTGATAAGAAAGTGCCAGTTTCTGCGCGTCTTTATGTAGTTTTGGACTGAATTAGTGTCGACAATTGGTAATTTGAGACATTATCATATTTCCCCCGTGAGTTGTTCTTTGCGTTTCATTGAACACCATCTGTACAATATCTAAAAATTTCTACACCTGTGACACGAAGCGGTGCTGAACGGCCGACACATACTTCCTGTAAATGGTCCTCACTGTTATGGGCTGAAAATGACCCGTACTGTTACTTCTTATAAACGGCATTAACTGTTACTTCCAGTAAATGACCCGCACTGTTACTTCCTGTAAATGACCCACATTAATACTTCCTGTAAATGACCCGCATTGTTAAGTTTGTTTGTTATTGATACAATTCATGTATTTACTTTAGAAAATTAACTTTGAGGCTCTGAGTGAAGCGAAATTATAACACTGTCTAACAATTGATTTCTTTATATCTCTATACATTCTGTAGAACGGAAACCATCGTAAGCTGAATAGTAGTTATTTTGTCAATGGTTATTGTAACAGCCAATTCGTCAATTAGTGTG
>CAJDSM010021629.1:0-17724 GCA_903981925.1 Ostrea lurida
TGCCCCTGTGAACAATACACTTATGACCAATATAAAGCAAATGGCATTTAATATATTCAGTTTTACAGAAATATTTATATATAGAGTTATTTGGGGTTCTTTGTAGTAAAAAGACGTAGTCGTTGTGGTTCTTTGTGGTAACCTTTAAATTATTCGATATAAAGTCAGCAATGGAATCCTTTTGTAACAAAACAAAACAAATAAACAAATCCCTCGATACAAACTGCAAAATACAATCAAATGTAAATTAACAATACAAATGGAAAATTGTATACAATACAAATGGAAAGTTTATTTACAATACGACATGGAAAATTATATAATACAAATGGAAATTACTAATTCAAATGAAACAATATACAATACGAATGGAAATTATATAACGCAAATGGAAAAGATCAAACATTGCAACGTTTGACATGCCATACATTATATATTTCAGAACTATATGAATTAAGACAATGTCATTTGTAAGAGTTTACCAAGAGAGTTTTTCAGTTTAAAATCCAGAATAATTATCTTTTAAATTAGTACAATGCTTTACTTTTAGAAGAAATTAGTTCAAATGGTTCCTCTCTTTTGTAATTTTGCTACATCGAGTAAGCATACAGTTTTTACATAATCTTTCTGTTCTAGGTATATTGTTATATCTGCCCAATTCTATGAGAAGTCTGTGTGCTGATACATGTATAGTCTAGAAATTGAAGTCTTATTAAAGTTAAATATATTTTTCAAGTGTGAAGTTGGTTTTCAAAAAGAAATACGAAACAAGTTTGCCATCTTTTAGTTTCATAGAAGAACTCCCACTCCATTAAATATTGATCATTTTGAGAATGTTATAAAGAAACCCAAGTCTTCTAGTGTATGTCATCATGTTTATAAAGAAGTACCATAAGTCTTTCCTAGTGTATGTCATCATGTTATAAAGAAGTACCAAAGTCCTTCCTAGTGTATGTCATCATGTTATAAAGAAGTACCAAAGTCTTCCTAGTGTAATGTCAAATGTTATTAAAGAAGTACAAAGTCCTTCCTAGTGTATGTCATCATGTTATAAAGAAGTACAAAGTCCTTCTAGTGTATGTCAATATGTCTATAAAAGAAGTACCAAAGTCCTTCCTAGTGTATGTCATCATGTATAAAGAAGTACCAAAGTCCTTCCTAGTGTATGTCATCATGTTATAAAGAGTACCAAAGTCCTTCCTAGTGTATGTCATCATGTTATAAAGAAGTACCAAAGTCCTTCCTAGTGTATGTCATCATGTTATAAAGAAGCACCAAAGTCCTTCCTAGTGTATGTCATCATGTTATAAAGAAGCACCAAAGTCCTTCCTGGTTATGTCATCATGTTATAAAGAAATACCAAAGTCCTTCCTAGTGTATGTCATCATGTTATAAAGAAAACCAAAGTCTTCCTAGTGTATGTCATCATGTTATAAAAGAAGTACCAAGGTCCTTTAGTGTATGTCATCATGTTATAAAGAAGTACCAAAGTCCTTCCTAGTGTATGTCATCATGTTATAAAGAAGTACCAAAGTCTTCTAGTGTATGTTCATCATGTATAAAAGAAGTACCAAGTCCTTCTAGTGTATGTCATCATGTTTTGAATAGCAGAATTTAGCAATTTTTTCTATGGAGGAATACCAAGTTGTGGGGGTGGGGTTTTTTTTTGGGGGGGGGGGGGGAGAGATGAAGTTCCTTGCTACATTTAATAATGGGAGTCTGTTGTTAAATTTTTTAACCTGTAGCAATATTTAAGTAATCTGTTAACAATATCATAATGTAAAGGATATCTTCCCAGTTCAGAAAGTGAAGCATGGTTCATACTTTTCTTATTCAACCCCAATATAGTTTACAAAATTTGAGGTGTAAAGTTTCACCAATAAATTTTTTTATAGCACTGTTGCATTAATATGTTGTCAGACTGTTTTATTTTTTGCATTATTGACATTAAACATACCCAATATTTCAAATCGCGTCAAGTAATATAGGTTTGATAGTATGATCTTGTGGATATCTTGGGGTTTAGGCTAAGGATGTCTTTCCATAGTTTGAAATTAAGCTTTCAGTCCCTTTTTGTACAATTCCTATTTAGCCAAAGAGAAAGTCCCTGAAGCCGTGAAATGAATGCCTAAGCATTTATAACTAGACACACACTCATTAAAACTTTTATAATGAAATTTTTGCTTACCTGTTCTCCCAGCTTTGTTTAATATAGTAACTTTTGGTTTGTTTTTTTTCAATATGATCAAAAGCTAGATGCTCATATGTAATGGAAATTCAAAATGATGACAAGCATATTATGTGCATGTATGTTACTCGGTGATTTCAACAGATCAAAAATCTGTTTTTCAGAACAAATAATTTCCTGTCATCCTATGCCGTAGCAGTTTAGAAACACTCTGCCACAAGCATGTAGTGTAGACTGGTCAGGAGCCAAATGTATTATTGCTTTGTATAATGAAACTGACTTGTCTGATTCATGGAGGTGAACAATCTGATTAGGGGTTGAGAACTTGAAAAGAATGTTACTCCCAATACAAGGTGATGAAATATAAATTGGTAACTCTACCTCAGCATGCTCATTGTTTTAAAAGGTTTTAACACTCTACTTTTACATCAAAATGTTAATTCAGGGGTGGTAAATGTCTTTAAAGTTGTTGAATAAAAGAAAATCCCCTCATCCTAATTTCATTCCAAATAGTCCTTACAGTATATAAGTACAGGTGTCCAGCAGTTTCTCGTGTTTTATGTTTTGTTTTATTGCAAATAAGATGTCCAAAAAGTTTTTCCTGCATAAATCCTATGCAGATGCTATGCGAGATAGGTCCTTGTTTATAAAGAAGAAAAAAATCCTAGTTGAATATTTAGGATAAATTACAAGTTTCCTTACATACTCCTTACATACTCCTCTTCCTTAAATTCAGGTGCGTGTGTATCAAAAGAAAATGCTTTGCATAATATGATTCTTCTCCAGAAAAGTCCCCAAGAAAAACTCCACATCGTTCATTTTTAGCACGCCTAGAAGGAACGTTAATCGCCAGAGGAAAGCCACAATAAAGTTCAGATTTGTTTTCTGTCTAATGAATCTACAGAAAAGTATATTTTCTGGATTTCTCTAGAAAAGAAAGCATAGCAGCAGTGGTGCCAATTCCGTCACTCTTCCTGACGTAGAGGTCTGAAGTGCCATTTTTATCTTCCCTCTCTCCCTCTTATCGTCATCAGAAGTTTTAAATACGTCTGCTCCAATTATGGATTATTATTTATTATCGAAGTGATCCTTTAATGTCTATTCAGGGATTCTTTAGGTTTTGATATCAGGAACCAGGACATTTCCAACTGGGAAGATATAGCGATATTTGCTTGAAAGAGGGGAGAAAGTTCCATGCAAAGAAAAAAATCAAAACAGTGCATTTGGGTATTATTGTACTCCTTTTAACTTTCAATTTGGTCAATGTTTACCCCCATTTAAATAAGCATAGACTTAGGTTCATTTATCAATTTGTTAAGTAACAAGTTAACTTAGGTTTACATAACAATATGTAGCAAAAATTGAAATTTATCGGCCTGTGAAGGAGATATATGATCAATAATGTTACCCTGCTTTGATTTAAAGCAAAAAAGGGAAGCTATTTTTTTTAGCATTGGGAATGGGGCCGTATTTCGGCCCCCACAGACCCTAAAAACTCTACTATTTACGAAAGACTTTTAAAAGGAGTTCAATCCAAGAAAGTACACGAGCTGTGTGATGAAAAATCTCTTGCGAAGAACATTACAATGCATGTACATGTACACTGTACTAGTGAATGGAAATGTCTCCTTCATAAGTGTTATATTCACTGGCCATTAGAAAAATGTTTTGTTGATGGAATGGGTCCTGGAAACAAATGGGAAAACATGTTACAGCTATAAAGGTTTCCAATATTAATTATGATATTGCAAAGGATATTAAAGACATTTTGCATGGAGATGAGATGCTTAAATCTATTTGGCATAAGTACACAAACATTACATCCCCAGACCTACGCAGTATTTGTGCACCTCGAATAAGAAGAGGGGACTCTTCTGGATAGTGCATTTGCGCAATACTAGTATTACCCTGTTCTTTTATACATGTACATGTACCTTCATGTAATTCTCACAAAAGTAGTAGAAAATTGGATAAATATCAGCGAAAAACTGAGGATAAAGTATTTTAACTAATGGAAAGAGAAAAACCAAGACACATTTCATACCATATTAGAAGAAGTATACAACGTCCAACAAGTGGACCATTTCTTCCTCGAGAATGACAACCGATAAAAAAAAAACCATCATGTACAAGCAACCGCGATTCACTTGCAGAACTAATGGACTTTGCAAAATCACAAGGGAGTGAATGAAAGAACCCTTGTACGTGGGGAAATATGTGCTCCAGAATTCTCTGTGTTTTTAGCCTCCAATCGCCCGTTAAAAGATTTGGAGAAATACTGCACCAATTCAAAGAATATATCCTTATTAGGTGTCGACACTACCTTCAACATTGGTGTTCTTTATGTCACTGTAACAACATATCGACACCCATTGTTACTGAGTAGAGATGGAAATGAATCAGTCAAGATTGGACCAATTTTAATTCATTTGAAGAAAAACTTTAATAGCTACTTTCTAAAAGCTTTCTTCATCAATTTTGCAATAGAAACCTTAAAAGCATTTGGAACTGATGGAGATAAAAATTTGCCCGATGCCTTGGAAGTTTGTTTCACGTCTGTAAAACATTGTGTGATATCTGATCTCATCCCCTAGTGTACGAGTATTCAGGGGTCCGTGTTTACCCAGCCCTTATTTTGTATTCTGTTTGGGACTTGTAAGATTGATTACTGTTCGTTATCTTCAACATTGCATCCATATGCAAGATAATATAGAAAGAAAACTAAAATACATGTATTTAGGAATCAAGAAAGGGAAAACCAGGGAGTACATGGATGATATTTTGGGGGAGAAAACCAGGTGATGACATCGAAACATGTACAAAATTTGTCTGAAAATGGAAGTCGATTCTTTCAAATTTTATTCCTAAATTATTTATGGGGTATAATGCAGACTTGGTAAGAAAACCAATATCGGCGGAGTAACGAAGTCTGTCTGGACTAGGATTTCCATCAAAGCCATATAACCAGAATGCAAATGAATTCATGCACCCAGGGATAAAACCTAGGTGATCTTAAAAAGGAAGACTATCACTCCAAAATGAGTGAGGAAAATGTACCTTTAGTTAAAAGACAAGAGGCAGAAGTCAAATCACCTTGAATTGGAAAGAGGGAGTACCATTTAATAAAAATGAACACAAATATCTTGAAGTACCAGATAACTTTTATTGGAGTAAAACATCACGACATAGAGGGGTATTTTTTACAAAGTAAGAAAAAAAAAATGCGATGCATGTACAAACGATTATTTTCTGTTTCATTTTTTACAATGTCATCGTCTTCATTAGTTTGTCAAGATTCTTTATTAAACATGATACACAAGGAACCGTTGATAGAAAAAGGTGAAGATGATTTGTCTTTGGAACAATTTGAACATCATCAAGAAAAACCTGTTTTAGCCAAAAAATATTCAAATAACAAACTTACCATTTTTTTTAAAAATTACACAGCAACATGTTTATGGAAGCAAACAAAATCTCAAGTTCTGTGAATGGCATTGTTGAAGTGCCAGGATGTAAAGACAAAACATTACTTGTTTTACATGCAGAACATCCAAAGGAAGGTGTGTACTAGTAAACTGAAATCCGCCATTTTTTTACTTGTGGAAATGGGTGTCATAGATTATAGCCGAAACAGAGCAAAGACACTTTCTTACAGACTTATTAATTGGGCATATACATTCATCTCTATAGTGGAAAAGATAGGTGTAACTAAAATGGCTCTGGCAAATATTCCCAAAACCAGGGGACAAAAGGAGCCCCAGTAAGGAAGGGCCAAATAATAAAGCCAGTACAGAAGTCTGTCACACAGTCTCCGCTAAACCAACTTTCCATCTCATGTTTTAACTGGTATAGTAATGTTTTGGCTGTAGACCGCGTTTTCTCTGAAAAACAAAAATCCCCGACCACATTATCTTAAAACGTATTGATCATAGAAAATAGCTGAAGCCCAATTTTAAAACCTACAAAACAACTCCAATATTACAAAATGCATATTACCATCTGAATCCCATCTTCGCAAGCCAAGTGTCCGATTCGCTTACTTTCATCTCCCCCTTGGCAGATTTAGTCGAGTTTCTAAGCCTTCAAAACATCGCGCTTTGACTTCCCAAGGCATCCAATCAAATTGCGCCATTCATACCTGTTCGGTTTGAGTGAAGTCTGGTCTCTTGTTGTCGGCTTTGCCACTGTATTTTGCCCAAAAAACAAAGACGTACAATTGGAGAAAGATTCGGAGTTTTTGACCAGTTACTAGAGATTACGATTACGTGTCGCACCCAAATGATGACAGAGGGGTAGTATATCTGTGGAATGTGCTGGATAAACTGAACAAACTCGGAAAGATAGAGCATGACATAAAAACCAAAGTAGAATCGTTAAGATCAGAAAGGCAAGTTTTAATACGCGATTTACGCCTGGAACATAAAGGTGATATAAGCACGCAACAAGTATGTACACCTAAATTAAAAAATCACTCCGAGTGTTTCCGTCAAGAGCGATAACTCGCATTGTCCGTTAGATGGCAATTCAGTCGGACTAAATCTGCCAAGGTGGAGATGAGAGTAAGCAATCGGACACTTGGCTTGCGAAGATGTCTGAATCCAGGCTGTTGTCACAGGCTGGCATTGTCATTTTTTGAAATATCCAGAGATGTCAGTGTCTATGGAGAAATCAGGTCTGTTCTCTGATGTGTTGTATCTTTCAGTAAAAGTACAGATTCAAAAGGTGTCTATTTCAGTCCATTTTTGTCGTGTATAATATATTACATTAAAACAAACTCCCTACACTTCTATTTGTTGACAGCTCAACTGGGATGAAATTGATATATTAGGTCAGAGCGATGACCTTGTCCTGTGGGAGTATGTGGCAGACTTGTACTATATATGTCTACACTAACATGATACTTTCCTAGGTTGGTGTCAAATAATTTTTTTTAAAAATTATGTTACTTTAATGGTATGTTTATATGGGGGGGGGGGGGTAATTTGTTATCGAATACTAGTATATGAGAGGCAACCCAAAACAACGGTCATCATGCACTCCATGCAGTTCTCTCCTTTAATCTATTTTTAACAGAGAGAGAGAGGCCCCTTTTTATGTGACAAATTAGATTGAACAAGTGCAAAAAGGCACTGCTGTCAATGAACAAAATATCATGATTGAATATATAGAGCCAAGTGGGCATCAATTTTGCATTTGCGCACAGGAGATTACCTTTATATGTCACCACATGTAACATTAATTTAACACATCACAGACTAGCTTTCGACTTGCACTCTCTCCACTCAGCATTTCACCCCAAGCCCCATTATTCCTCCCACATACAATTTGTATATTTACGGTGAGCCAGATTTGATGTATTTGACAGCAGGCAAACAACAGGGGTTCGTCACGAAATTTGACATACAGATTTGAAAGGGTCAATTCATGATGAACCTCGAATTTTCTTGGTTGTTTTATAACTATTGGCCTAGTTATCAAGCCCAAATTCAATTTGTGACACTAAGGATAATGATTTTTTATTTAATAATTATTGAATTCTGAATTAGAAAAAAAAATTCACGTAAGTATACTTCAAATATATAATGAACAACGAAACATCAAACTGATTTGATACTGGAAAACATGGTGACTTGTAACCAATATTTTCGGTGACAGTTCAAGGTAACACTAAATGTTCCTGGAATTACTCCCGTCAGTAATTGGGAAGGGGGCGGGGCGGTAGTGGACACGAGTTACTTATGCAATACTCCCAGATGTTTGTTAGATATTCTGACTTTCTAACTTACTTGACAATGGTGGGACCAAAAACAACCAGCAACTTCCGTACATTCAAATGTTCAGCAACCTCCGTACATTCAAATGTTCAGCAACCTTCGTACATTCAAATGCTCAATGCTATTGCTGCTGAATGTACACAATATTCCTGGCCTCCTGTTACTTTATGGATGTTCTCCTATAAACTGTGTCACATCGATTGACCCCCCCCCCCCCTCTCCACCTTCCCATCCTCCACACACAAAACGATTGTAAACCTTACTGTTTGGCTAGAAATTCAATATTTATTAACCCAGATAGTAAAGGAATTTATCTTTAGTAGAATAAGGTTTATAGATGTTTAAATTTTAGTATAGAGAGTAAAGTATCCGTTACCTGTCTGAAGCTACACTGTGTATTGAACTTTTACCAGAAAGAAAGAAAGAAATAATATAACCGAATGAACGCAGGACCTCTTAGCTCTCTAGAAAAATGTTTAGAGATAGCACTGTTCCATCCAATTTATTTCCTAGAGATACCGGGGACTCCCGATTATGAAGCGAATGCCCAGACCACTATAGGCATCTACAACCTGTGGTTTACTTGCTTATGTATTTATCAATTGATCATTTTGGTTATGTGCATTTCCAAAAAATATATCTCAACGTTATTGCATGTTCACAAAAAGTATATATGAAAGTGAATTATCTCTTACGGTCGGAATCCGAATTCACGTCTTAATCATTGCAGTGCGATCTTCTTAAAATGAAAAAAAAATGTATTCCTTTTAATTGTGTAATCACCCCTTTAAAAAAGAATAAGGGTGTCATACCTCGTGAGCTGTGAAGACGATCGTGGCACATGTATTTTCCAATGGTCGTCTATTTCATAGCCCAGGTATTAAGATTCTTCATCTACATGTTATTTTGCATCTGGTTTTTTTTTTCTTTTCAGATCGTATAATAGATATCCCGTGCACTGAGACAGATATTTAAATGCAATTGATCGGATAAATTGCTAAATACTTTTTTATGAGGTTATAACCTTCCAAAAAGATGCATCAGCCAATGAAAACTCGCGAGGAGAATTCCATTCGTTTAAGCTACGATAATGCGGCATTTACTAACTGTGCAGCTGATGCAGCCACAAGTGACAAGGGATTCGATATACAAAAGTATGAAAACTCCCCCCAAAGCTTCCGAAAGCCAGTTACACGGAGTGCCCACAATAACGCCGGAAATGACGGTCATTTCTGTATGAAGCGAAGTGAGAATGAATCGGAAAATTCTGATTTGGGGATCAATTGTTCTGAAAACGGCAAGTCAGTGAATGTGATAGATTTCATTAGACACCCACCATCTGATGACAAAGTGAAGAAAGAGCACTCTAAAAGAGAAACACTCATGTCGTATGTCAAGGAAAAATTATTGTCCACTAAACTAAATGCGGAGTCCGTGGACAAGAAGACAGAATTGGAAAAAACAAAGGAAGGGAGAGATACTTGGGGAAAGAAAGCTGACTTTCTTCTTTCTATCATTGGATTCGCAGTGGATTTGGGAAATGTATGGAGATTTCCGTATATTTGCTACAATAACGGCGGGGGTATGTATATCAAGAACCAGGTGTGAAATGGTTCATTTAATAGGTTTTTGAAATGAAATCTATATCGCTTGCGCTTGATTTATGCGAAATTTTGATGTCTATCTTGTGAAGAAAGAGAACTTGTTATCAGGCTTTTTGCATTTCACACAGCAGTCAACATCTTCAATGAATTTAGAAATGAGGAAAACTTTTTTTTTTCAATTCAAAGCATATTTGATTTTAAGAGAAATTCTTATTAAATATCTTTAGAGCAGCGTCCGTCGTTGCATGATAAGGTCGTATTTGCGTTGTTTCTTCCTTTGTAAAAACTGTCGTGGAAAAAGGCCAAATGTGTTGACGTCTTTAATTTGATACTTGATGGGTTTCTTTTTCAAGTTAAAAAGAATATCTTATTACAGTGAAGACCTAATGTTTTGCACTTTAAAGATGAAATGGTTACTATTTAAGCTTATTAAATTAAGTACGTATAAACTCACTTATACCAATAAAGGTAAATTCAAAATTTAATTTCTTTAAATTAATGATGCTGGAGAGTATGTACCTGAATGACGTCATTTGTGTGAGGAAATACTGCACCTTAACGGTCAGCTGTCAGGAGCAATGGACTACTTACTCCCCTGGTGACCTTACGTGTCATAAAACGAAGGGCAATTAATCCTCAATTATGATAAAATCCTGATACTTTCAAAGGTTAATGTCGCATATTTGTGTTTACAAATTTAGGTTATTTAGCCTTCCCCCAAATTTAGACCAATATACATTTGTATGGGATTTAATTACAAGTACATTGTATATTGGGGTATATTTGAAGATGCAGTTTGCCCGTTAATATATGGGGGGAAACTGTGTAAAAAGTACGAAATGATTTCCAGGGAACTTCACGATACTCTCTTCAAAATATCATTTTCTTTTAAATCACATTTTCAAAATTACTTCTAGGGTTCATTTTTTCTGAACGGCTTCATGTATTGTCAAAATTTCCCTGGGGCTACTATCAATTGTCAAGTTCTGCACCCATGTTTTATGGGGTCGTCTGTGATTTACACCTTTGTTTATGTCGCTCTAGTTTGTCGACAAAATACATAAACTGAATAAACTGTCACCTGCTTATTTGAATTCCATAAAACGTTTTACAATGCTTGAGATGAAAGGTGTTGCAGCTTAGAACCTTTAGGTGTTGTTATATGTCTGTATTATGGTACAGTGGTACATCCGTCTGTCCGTAGCTGTGTTTCTCTAGTTTCATTTTGTCTGTCACATAACATGAAACTTGCTGTATAGCTTTGTGGGTAATTGGGATCATTGTACATTCCATTTTGACCCCTCTTGCAGGAGTTATGTTCCTTTGTGTTCCTTTATTTGCTTTGTTATATGGAGGGGATATGATTCGTCCGTTCTAACTCCTCTCCCAGTTTTCAAGCCAAACCTTCCCATTTTATACAGTACATGTATTTGTATTACTATTGAAAATGTACATATTGCAAGGGTTTTGATTTTCTTATATTTTTGACAAAATTTGAAGTTTTTGGACTTGGTCAGTTTATAGACAATGGTTTGTCTGTCCATCTGTCAGTGTCTGCTCTCGCGGTTTTAAAGCTTAAACCTAAGGCCGTTTAATGTGCCTATTACAAGGATTCTTATTTCCTACTATTTACCCCGGAAAATATTACGTTCAACTTCGTCAGTTTTGAGGAAAATACATGTACATGTATTAGAAAGTGGATACATGTTTTTCTACTAACTTAAACTAAGGATCCCCTTAAGCTAGGGTATTTTGTCTTCTACAACTTGTATCTTTAAAATACCATGTTTGGTAATTAATTTCATAGAGAATAAAACGCTTTAATGAGTAACACCCTACATGTACGTGTATATCAATCTGTGACGGGGGCAATATGTACCGTTTCCTGTACCTATAGTGTCGTTGATTGATTGTGTATAAATTAATTCAGTGGCACACGCCCAGTTTGTTACTTTAGCTCAAGAGGTACGTTTTTTGTAATATACATCTGTGCAGCACAATAGTTTGTTTGGTACAGTACACTTTCATTTCATTTTTATATGATAAATTCAATATACAACTACTGGATCAACCTAAAATGTTCATTATGTAAGAAGTTGACCTGTTTTGAAAATGTGTTTCATAATGACGTCGTTATATATTTGTCTCTCATAAGCCAATCAGAATAATTCTAACGAGTCAGAACATCAATATCCGGTAACCTACTCTAAGGCACGACAAAACAAAGAACTTCACAGACAAACCTTGAAACGAGCGTATCATACTGATAGCGGCCATTATTTTGAATTATTTCAATTTATTTTGAAAAATGAAGATAGCGAATAGTGATAAATCTCATAAATCATCTTTAAACGCGCCAGAGGTGGGATCAGGCGTCTAGCTAAGCAGTAAACATTCCCTTTTGACCGGTAAACGGAGTAATATGTTGTTAAGAACGACTGGACAGTTGGTATGAAACACGTCAGATAGCATTGGACCTAATGACAGGAAGATTTCAACGATCACAAACATGCGAAATCATGACTTAAAGCGGCACTGTAGAAATACCTGTAACGCTTGCGTATCGAATAAGCACCATTGCAGGTGATAATGAGCATTGCTACTTAAATATGGGAAGGTGTAGCTGAGGGAAATTGTAGCTATTATTGGGAATTATGAAATTATATTAGTAAGACGTTGTCAACAATTTTCATTGTGTTCAGCAGAACCTGGCATAAAAATGCGATAGTATACTTCGATAAAATTCGTTATCGGCGTGTTGAGTACGGCGTCAATGCATGATGGCGCCATGTGCCTCCCCAATGCAAATCCATCCATCAATGTGATTACAATGACATCCATAAAATGTTTCTGATTACAAGGTCGATATGTTGTCATAATTACCGATAGCAAATCGTTTATATATATATATATTTAAAGGTATAATGATTTGAAATTTACCATAAATACATCTGTAGTTTGTTTGCAATTGACTGAATTGCAAAAGTTCTATCTCTCTGAGCTCGATTTTACTATTATGAATTTTACATCATACATTTTGGATAGCGTCAAGCACTTTCTTTCCTTTGTCACCATTGGCCGTAGCCTAATGGTGAGGACGTTAGCTTTTGTTTCCTAACGGGAAGGTCCGTGCTCGATTTGGATCCCAGAGCCGCGTCAATTTTTAGATGTTTAACATAGATACAGTCGCTTGCCAGTTGCCATAAATAAGTTCGCAAAATGGCCTTCGTCAAGAAATTTTGTAAACCAAACATTTCAAATTTCTTTTGTTATCACATACTCTTTTGGGGGGGGGGGGGGTTAATATTTCATTATATATCCCCGAGAATGCATAACAGTCCGTATTTTCCTCGGTAGACTTTCAATATGTAGGCTTTGAATGTACACTCAAAATGTCTTGAACAACATATTTCGGATCATCGGCATTTCTGATCTCGTTTGCTCGCCCAAACTTTCAACGCTTTCCATACATTTTGTATAATGTTAAGCTCTGTGTGTGGTACAGTGGGGGAGGTCATTGTAGTATTTTGGTGTTTTTTTTCCCATTCATTCGATCTGGCGGAGATGTGGCACGAGGCATTAACCTCTTGGAAAATCAAACGGAGGTTTGAAAAATGACGAACGACCATGTAGGCCAAAGACAATTGTCCAAAACTTCAATATACTTTTCACCGTTCATATTTCCCATCAATATCTTTCATGGTCGATACTCCATGAAAAGAGATACAGCCCCAGGAACTTCACGGAGACTGCATGCCGTGTCCCTGTCATCATGCTAACCAAAACATTCAGGTCTCAATTCCTCCATACATATTGTGTAAATATTGCATGTAGTTGAGGGCATCGTCGGAACCCATCTGATGGAGAGAGAAACGAAGCGTAATCATCCGTGAGTTCCGACGATGAGTTGAGGGTAACATTGAAAATTTTCACTCCAAGAAAAACATTGTCAACCGAGGCATAGCCGAGGTTCACAGTGGTTTTTCTGGTGTTGAACATTTCCAATGTTACCCTCAACTACATGCAATATTTGTTTTGTTATACTGAATATAAAAACAACAAACCGTTTAGTTGTAATCCTCTGTTGACTTTGATCACTGTCATGTGATATTTCGTATTTATCATATGTTTACTCCTTTATCCCGTGGATAAATTCTAATTATCTCATGTTTACTCCTTTATCCCGTGGATATCACTCATAACATAAATTCTGATCATTACAATGTGTTTTCCTACGCCGATTGTGACGTCACAGACTAACGTATACTTTCACAGTTTGTGTACAAACATGCCAGGAAGCAAACTTTTCAACAAAATTATTGTTGTAAAAATCATTAGGAGTATATTCTTAAAAGAAAAATGTTAATATCATGAAGATTTTTACTCTGATATTTACTGAACTTAATTTAACAATTGAATAGAAATATTCTCAAACACGATTTTGTTTGTGTACTTTATCTTTTTCTTTATGAGTAGTCAGAGATGGCTAAATGCAAATATATAAAAAAGAACGTTACGTGGTTTCGAGGGCCGAACAATAGAAATATGAATAGAAAACGAAGGGAGGGGGTGTTAAACATGTGATAAAAAGAATCTCCTATGATTTATTACACTGTGTTTCCCTACGCCAATTGAGACGTCACAGGCGTACATAAAATGTACGTAGTTTCTGTAGAAACATGTCAGGGAGTAAATTTCTCAACAATCATTTTCAAGAGCAATTCTCTGTAAGGACCAAAAAAATTCTGAAGGGGTCCGGCACGCATGGTCTCAGATTTTGATGAAATTTACAGATTAAAGAAAATACCACACCAAATGATAGAAATTAAACATATTTTATTACTGTGATGCATGGTTGCATTGGAAACCATGCCAGTGAATTTTGATCAGTGGGGTACGTACTCCAATTCATGTCTATATTCATAAATACGCACGCGGATTATAAAGCGTAAACTGACCCAAACCAGGTTATACTCGTATAATATGCCCCAAAATTACAGTCATTCCTAAAGTAAAATAGTTCGCGGAAATTCCCAATCCCACAATGCCTGCATGGAAAAGGTTGGTTTTGCGTGTAAACGACCTCTGACGGAAGTTTGGTTTTGTCAACTGTCCCTTGGCCAATCAGATTTGAGTATTTTACATGAAAGTATAACAAAACATATTGTTATTCCCCAGCACAATTTTTGTTTCATCATTAAGTACATGTATAATGGATGACCACTGATTAGTCAATGCCCAGTGTATTCTTAGTCGACAAAAAGGACTCCTTTTTCACGTTTTATTTGAGAGACTGTTGTTTTCTTTGAAACCACACAAAACGTTTATATATAAATTGGTGAAGTAAACAATGTGTTAAACGTACTCATAGTCCCAAAAACATATATTTACAAAATCGAGTGTAGGGCAACACGGACCTCCGACAAAAGTGAAGCAGGATCAGGTGCCATGGAGAGTAAGCATCCTCTGCTGATCGGTCACACGTACCGCCGTGAGTCCGTAGTCGAAACAAAGTAAACGGGGTTACCCGTCGTCAAATCTAGTACGAAAAGGACAGTCCAACAAAGGTATGAAATAAATCAGTCAACATAATTTGTAATCGCAAACAAGGTCATTAAACGACCTAGAATTTGCGAAATGATGACTTTAGACGAGATTCGTTATAACCCTGCAACATCAACTTTTTTGTTAGTAGATGGCCTCGCTTTAAAAGGTCCCCATACGCATGGCATGCTTTTGCGTATCGAATCAACTGGAAGACATGTAAACACACCATCTTCATTCAATCGTTTACGTCCCTAGACGACACATCATACCCAGTTTGCTGGTAATATTTAGAGTAGGAGACGCCTGTCATCGCGCTCTGTCTTTGTTTTACTTCTATTCTGTGTTAGTGACTTACATTTCCCACTTTCCCTTTCTCGCACACGTTTCAGAAATTTCTGGACGGTTCTTGTTTGTAGTCTTATTACCGTGTACAGTGTACGTTCTGTATTTTTTAATATGTTGCTAAACATTTGACATCTGTAGAACGATTTCTGATTGTTCTGTCGTCATTTCTTTTCCGTGAGGAGCGATGTTGCTAAGATATAACTTTACCAAAGGGGCATAGTTCATCTTTTAAAGTAATTAAGTTGTACATATTGTCATGCTGTGATTTTTGCGATTGTTTTTCGTGGTTTGTGGGGAAAACCATCTTTATTTAAGATATATTGGTATTCAAAATACTAAGGCGGTCATTTTGCGAACTCATTTAAGGCACGCAATTGTACGTAGTGACAGAGACATATATATGACATGTTTAATAATTTTTCTTTCGTCAAACAGCCGACAAGTCTCTAAACCGGAGGTCGTGTGCCATGTCGTCGCTGACACGATTGCTACCGCCCTGATGGCCATGCACAGGTCAAAATGTGTGACACCTACTCTATAGCTGATGACGTTTTTACATGCGTGAACAATTGTCAAATGATACGTAAAACTATAATTATATAAGCCAACAAATATTCCTTCATCGATAAATTTCATGGAAAAGACGAAGCTATCGCCGTGTATTCTTTTTGAATAAAATGGCCGGTGTAGCATTAAATGTTGACCCTGTTGGAAAACGACCCTTGGGGTAAATTTTTAACGGATGTTTGATTAATTTTAAACGGTGAAAATTGACCTAGACCGTTAATTAGTTACCCTCCCAAGAAATTTTAACCCCTGTTAAATTATGATCATTGGAGATCATTATGATAGGGTTAAATTTCAACTTTGAAAAATCACCCTAAATGTACGAACTGTTTTCTGTTCAGTCCATATCTCGGACAACTAGTGGGTTCATATTTCAACATGGAAAAATAGCCGGAAATATACACACTGTTTCTTTGCAATTCATATCATATATGTAGTAGGGGATCATACTAAATGCCCCAAGATTACAAAATGTTTTCTACACAGTCCATATTTCGTCAAGTGGTGGGGTTATATTAAATAACCCAACATTCTGTGCAATCCATATCTCAATCAGGTCGTCAGAGGTAGTATTATATGCATAAGTGTTATCGATATTTATTACCTTTTGATACTGAACATTTAAAAACCTTTGCTTATGTGAAATTCGTTTCAATATGCTCAGGACAACCTTTCAAGGAAGATCATGGTCGTTGGAGCAAGAGGGTGGGGGTGCCAATAATCAATATTTTTGGCTGATGATATAAATTGGCGAGATAAACAATGTGTTAAACGTAATCATAGTCCCATAAAACATATATACAAAGTCGAGAGAAGGGCAATACGGACTTCCGACAAAAGTGAAGGCAGGATCAGGTGCCATAGAGGAGTAAGCATCCTCTGCCGACCGGTCACACCCGCCGTGAGCGCGTAGTCGAAACATAGTACTATATAGTAAATGGGATTACCCGTCGTCAATTCTAGTATGAAAATGACAGTCTAACAAAGGGTATGAAACAAATCAGTCAACATGATTTAGTGATAATTCGTTATAACCCTACAACATTAACCTTTTGTTAGTAGTTGGCCTCGCTTTAAAAAGTCAGCATACAGTATGACATGCTCTTTCGTATCGATCAACTGGGAGACATGCACACCATAAGGCAGGTGATAATAGTACATTACTAAATAGAAAAGAAAGTTGACGATTGCAAAGTCAAAGTCATCACGCTTATCATATAATATAGTTGTCAGTCTCCCATTAGAGTCAATATTAAGTAAAATATCCAAATATGAAGCAGATCTGTCAGATTCTGTGGTGCCCTTTATTTCGAGTTCGTCAGGATATATCAAATAGACATAATTATGATTGTTAATTGATAATACATCATCTATATATTTATATGTAAGGTTGAAGGACACGGCAAGTTTTTGTTTTTATCCCATAACAGTCTTTGAACAAATTCTGCT
This sequence comes from Ostrea lurida, assembly GCA_903981925.1. Lineage (NCBI taxonomy): Eukaryota > Metazoa > Mollusca > Bivalvia > Ostreida > Ostreidae > Ostrea > Ostrea lurida. Next base: position 17,475 of record CAJDSM010021629.1, read on the forward strand.
TCGGTATATAAATAAGTCTTGCCAATGAGGGGGCACAATTAGTGTCCATAGGATACCAACAGATTGTTGGAAGACATGGTCTCCAAAGACTACATAGATATCATCTATAAGAAAAACCAAGCACTCTTAATATCTTATCTCAAGATACTTTGCGTGGGCAATCAGAGTGATTTTTTACAAAATATATATCTTGTTTCCCAACGACCAGAAACTTGTATTTTCGGGTGCCGTTTTTGTTCAAAAAGCAATG
>CAJDSM010021629.1:26092-47504 GCA_903981925.1 Ostrea lurida
AAAAAAAGAAGAAGATTCCACACATACAACCAGAGGGTACGTATTTGTTTATTGATATCATACAACTAAAAATCAAATTTAAAATTATCTGTAAATGTAAGATTTTTTATGATAACTGCAATATGTACTACGAGGAATTTAAATAGAAACAATTCTGCCCACTTGTTAATGTTATTTAATGATATAATTATGTTATCTGCCTTCTGTTATGTGAATCTCATTCAATGAAGCTAGATTTCTGGGTTCAAAAAATTTGTAAGATATAGTGCTAAACTGAGAATGCTATCGAAGAATCTCAATGCTGTGAAAAATGTCAAATTTTTAAAATGGTAATTTTAACTAAGCATTCCATTATGATGAATATTATGAAAGTTTGATAATGAAAATATCACAAAGTCGAATTTTTTTAAAAATATTTTATAATTAGTGGTATTGCAGTGCTGTACATGTATTTTTCCACTGCCGAGGGCCTGTTTGTAACCATCCTTATAAATCAAAGTAATTGAATGTACTGAAAGCCTGGCCTTTAACATTTACATACTACAGAGATGTTTTTCGACAGATGAGGTTATTATTCTATCTATTATTCATTGTATTTATCTATTTATGGCGTCATTTTGGGCTGGAATGTTTTATCAGCCAAAGTCTGTAATACAGTCTTTATACAGTGAACAAAAACAAAACAAAAATTAAGATACTTTTATTTACAAGGTAATCTTCTTCATGTAACAGAAGGAAATCATGTAAATTTAACATTGATTAAGTTTTTAAAAAAGTATCTCTAACAAACAATTTAGTTATCCTCTTGAACAGAAATTTGTAAACATGAGATTAAAAAAAGGACAGAATTTACAATTCCCTGCCAAACACAAACGGCATTACAGATCGTAAATAACCTTGTAAGTTTATTCAATTAAATCTGAACCTAGATTCGGGCTGGAAGTATAAGAGGCTTTCTTGAGGCGCGTTTTTCATATCAAGCTCAGTGATCTGATAAATCAATTCAAAATTATTCAACATGGAGTAGCATGGTCAAGATGTTTAGTAATGGTTTTGGAGTTTGATCTTGGAAATGTTGTACTCAAAACAAACAATGAGTTGTGCATAGATAAAATGAATCGGCACAAAGTACGAGTTAGTATGAATCCAGAAAAAATGGAATTTATATTCCTCCAGGCAGGTTATGGTGTTTTAAAAAAAAATAACCAAAAAAAACTTACTGGTTTTGTGAACATTTTAGCATGTAATTCGGGAAACACTTCTGCTTGTTAATTGTACTGTGTATGAGTATTAGAGGTATAGCTACAAATCAATTAGTTTGCACATTTCAATTAGCTGGGTTTTAAGTTGCAATTATCATTGCCATCGTTTCTTCATTAATAGACAGCCATTTCATTCATGTTAAACTAATATAATTATTTTTTGTGAAAAATGACGCTAACAAACTCCATGAATAGTTCCATATACATGTACATGTAGGTCTATAAAGTTGGTATTGGTAGAACATTTTGAACAGACGATGTTTTTAAAATGTTATTGATGCTTTGAATACAACTGTCGAACTCTGGCGGAAGAGGTAAACATTCAACTGTAATGACAAACAAGGTTGGGATTTCTGCATTTTCTTATAGTCACTTCCTTCATATATCGTCAACTTCCCGTAAACTTATTGCTGTATTGGGTAATTAAGCAAGAGTTTAAAAATTTAAATTTCTTCTCCCCTTATAGCTAATGTTAACCTACAGTTTAACAACAAATTTAAAAAATGATTACATCCGGTAAGTAGTTTTCCCGGCGTGCATTGCATAATGGCTGCCTAAATATAGCGAAGCGATAGCAGGGAAAGAAGGAGGGAAAAGGAGAAGAAGTATTCAGTAGCCTAAACGATCCATCTTTGTAAGACTTGTAGGTTATCTAGGTTATCTGTACACATTGAAAATCAATTATGACGCTAACAATGTACATGTATAATAATTACCTGCGAATGGTTTTGTCCAGAAAGAATCATAAGTAATGGGAACTGAAAAAGGGGAAGGGGTAGGGGTTGTTACATGCATCCGAGAGAAGGATATGAATAGATCTTTAGAGAGGTAATGCTAAAAGACGCACTCTGCATTGTCATATAGAGTTGAAAATCATTTGGGGACATTCTTGACTAAAGGTGAGACCTAAATGATAAGATTATATAATTTTGCTATTTTACATATTCTAGATCTTTCTGAATGTACAGTATCGTTACATATGCACATGTATCTATATATCTTTCTTTTTGCTTTTCGAGATACGCAACTCTTCTGTGTAGGAGGTGCATTTAGTGAACTTTAAATGCTGAGTGGGGACGGAATGGACCCTCCGTCATTGAGGAAGATGATTAAATGTGCAGTGTATTAAAAGTGGCCTCTCTTTAAAATATAAATTTGGAAATATAAAATATTTGCGAAAAAATGTTTAATCGAAAGTGAAAACTTTAAAACAATGTTATATTTGTAGCAGTCATCAAATACCCTGGATATGATACTGTATACTACAACCAACGAAATAACGTGATATGATACGAATTCTATGTTGTTTACTCTCGAAATTCGACTTACTTAGTTTGTGTATCAATTAATAATTATTTCGGGTTATGAAACAGCTGTATGAGAGATTTACTGGAGTACATTCACTTATGCAGTGGATGAGTAATTGTTCCCACTCCCAAATGTAAAACAAATTCTTTCGCCGCCTTACTACAGCATACGAAAATTCCCCAAAGGAGAAAATAACTCGTAGGTAAAGGTATCTCGAAACCGGCGTATTAGACTATTAATTAATTAGTACATGTATATTTGTTGAAATATATGGTAACTTCTCATAAAGGAATAAAAAAAAAAAAAAAAATTGAATGGTACACTTAACGAAACAGAAAAAAAAATTCAAGTCACTTTAACATGGCGGATCCAGGGATTTCAATAACCGGGCCGCGGTATAATTCTTGGGTCTGGGGATGTTTTTTATGCACCATTACTTTGATTTTACGGAATACTGACCTCATCACATATTGTTGCAAAACAATATAGCTTTCCTTTTCGCTTTTCCATATCGTTTTCCATTCCCGTTTAGCATTACGACGCCCTAAAACAGATAAGATTCCAGACTTAGGATGTTGTAGCTGAGCTTTTGAGAACAACAGCACAGGACGCTATCACTAAGTATTTACTGGTTCAATACTGACCACATCGTGCAAACATATCACACATTTACAAACTGAACCCTGTCCTGTTAAAATTTGTGTCAATTCAGATTTTGAAAGGGTTTGGTAGGGACTTATTATTTGTGGCGGAAAGATTGATTAATCAAAAAGCATGATTTTACATGTTTATATTTCATCTTACATATACCCTCTATTTTTTAAACCCTATCGCATATTAAGATTTTTAATTAATGATACAAGTAGATGAGACTTGGAACTATAGTTCAAATATTGTTATTTAATTATTAATTTTGTGAGGTTCTTTTTTTCCAAACAGAATACATATTCTTTAACGTCCAATCAATTACTCGAAATTCCTGTGCTAAAAATCAGTATTAATTGGCCATATTTCTAAAAAATTTTGACGGAAACCCTCTACTTTTTAAAAGTTCCAATTTTAAATTTTTGAGACAAGACTGCTGAGATAATTACTGTGAATTTTAAGAATACTGACATCACTTTAAAATGTATTTTTTAACTCTGTAATTCGATTATATGAGTTTTTTCCGTAATATCTCAGTGCAGAAGGTCATTATTTCATTCCATACAAGTATTAATTTTGTTTTATATCTGTAATTTGTAAGAGAGACGATTGTTAGGTATTCGTATTTAGCATGTAATGAGATTGATTCGTGTATTACTTATGTTGTTGTTTACACCAACTAGAGAATGGAGTTGTAAATGAATAAGATCTTGAGTTAAAATTTTAAGTGCAAAAAGGTCATGGTTTAAAACATGTAGTCGGTAGCAAAACAAGCGATGAAAATTTTTCTTTTTAATTTCCCGATTCCTCATCAGAGGTAGTAGAATTCAAAAAATTACACTTCCAAAAAATTTGACAGATCACGTTCAAACCGTCAACCCTAGAACCTCTTTAAAGACAAGATTTCTAACATAATCATAATTAATTCTGAGAGGGAATTGAATGATGTTTGCGGTTGTGCTGCTAACTCTATTATCATCAGTTGGGAAGGTCTTCGAACTTTTGGAGAAGGAAAGAATTTGTGAGAATGTACATTGATATGCCCTTAAGTTTAGTAATTTCTAAATAAATAGGTCTTTATATTTTTTAATGATGTGACATAAGCATACACAGGTGACTTCATTTGGAGCAGAAAAATATTCTAAGTGTAACCTGACCACCCGGACTGACCACAACAGAACTATCGATTCTTGGATATGGTTCGATGCAGCTTTACTTTTTGCATTGCTGTAGAACTGATAGTTTCTATGGATAAATATTAGAGTTTAAATCCCCTGTATCTAACATTATACACACACCCACCATCCCCAAAAAGAACTAACGGGGTGCAGGCAGCTATTCTATTTTTGCACCCCAGAGATAATTTGGTGCACAAACAATGAAATGTGCAAGTATATAGAAAAATCAAAATACTTAAAGTTCTGAAACGAGGTGGAAAACAAAAAAGATATCAGTGGGATTCAGGTCTAATTTCTTTAGAATCCTCTACGATAACAAATCAATGATCACTTCTCATTTTATATATTGTTTTAAATTTTGATGTCTATGCTTGGTCTTGTTTCACGTTTACAGGCAAAGTAATAAAAGTGAGAGAGTAACGGCGAATCTGATAAATATTATGTTTGTTTATCGTGGAAATGTACATTGTTTAAAACACCACATAGATCTGTATGTGAATAAAACCCTCATTTTAAACACACCCTATCATGGAAATTTCCTCGATCCTCATATCTCGATTTTGTCAAACAAATTTATCCCGACAATTAATATCTTCTTTTCAATTCCAAATAATTTCATCTTGATATCAGCAATCATGCAACACGCTAGACATTTATATCTCTGCATCAATTCTTGGGTAACTGTGTTCTGGTTACGACATACGGCGGGTTTGGTACTCTCTTTTCCAATACAACGTGCAAAACTATATAACTACCCATAATGACTCTGCGTCTCCGCACTACTCTCTTTCAGTGCAACTAGCTATTCGGATGAAATACCATACATGATAGATAAATGTACACTGGTTTTCATTTTTGGATAAAGTGGTCATAAAGCAATGCTGTTAACTGAGGGTTTTCACTTTGCATAGAAAATGTCTGTTTTCAGAAAAACCACTGACTTCCCACATGAAAATCTGATTTTAGGCTCATGAATAAAAGTAAACAAATCAGAAATCGGAATATTTTCTATTCTCATTTTGAAATTTGACAAGGGCAACTCCTATATCAGATCTCAGTGTAAAGTTGCTATTTTTCATTTCTCTCTGGGAGTTGAATTGAAAGAGTTGTAATATTTTTAAAAATTGATTAAATGAAAATCGTTGGAGACTCGGCTGTTGCGCCATTTTTTTGCTGGACGCTGACATAACGAGGTGTCACCTCGTAAAAATCTGTATTTTCAAATATTTGAAATAGTTTGCAGTTAAAATCAATAAAACCGCTGACAATCATGTAATCTCAAAACCTTGTTGTATCCCCTCATAAATAGTAAAGAGGAATTTGTCAGTATTATCTTCAAAACACATAAAATTACCATCGCCATCAAACATGTAATCTACAATAGTAAACTCCTTCATATTCCGCTGAAAAGGGGATGGGGGAGTAAATTTATGATAATGTCAGGGAACCGCTGCGAGTCTTCATTGAAGACCTACAACAGAAATCTCTAAATTCAACAAAAACTCTGTCCGTTCGTGTCTGTTTTCTCTTAAACACCCAGCAATCTACCTAGATATACCTTAAACTTCGTTTAAGTTTGTTGTTCCCGCCACAATGAACATACTGTCGATCCTTTCCAAAACTTACAAAAACTTTACTAAGAGCTTAGTATCAACTTGATTTATTAATTCTCTCAGATCCCCTGAATTTACGTCCAATTGTGTGTTCAGCAATATTGTTTCCAACTTCAGATATACAGACGTCTGTGTGCTGATCGACCAAATCACACCCCAGATGTGAATTTACTCCGCTCCTCGTGTCTACTATAGAATGGACTTTACCTTAATTTCACACCGACCTTTATTTCACACCTACCTTTATTTCACACCTATTTCATCTTTCTCATTCCTTCGAAATTAAATACTTGTATTTCTTTTCTCAATTACGTATTCGAACTATAATCGTTATTTTGGGCAGTATGGAAGCTCCGTAAGAACACAAATAAAATATACATGAGACATAAGATATCAATTGCTTTAATGTTATTGATATTAAGTTGATACGTGATCAAATCTACAATAATGCCCTTAGAACTATATCTTAATTATAAGCCACATAACTTTTGACCTTTCAATTCACGAAATATATCAATAATATGAATTCTACTCTTCATCTTGTATTTGTATAGTTGTTCAAAAGGTATGTGCCTGCCGTTTTAAACAGATGAAGTATAGGTGTGCCAAAAACAATAAGCTCTTAAAAATCGTCCCTCTCAAAAGCATAACATCTTGAGAAAAAAAGACCATAAATACGGAGTTCTTGACTGAAAGTAATGAAATGTCGGAAAAATAAGAATAACTTCACAGAAATTGGGAGTAGCCGGAAATAGAGTGCATGGACGTAGCACGGACAATTCTTTGCTTCATTTAGATTCTGTGAAGTTAAAAAAAAAATAATAGAAATATAAGTCTTCAAATGTTAAAGCGAGTCTGTCGCCATCTTCTGGCTTTGAATGGTGTAAAACTTCTTAATCCAACAATAGATATTTTGAAAGGAAACAATTATTGATGCCCTATTCTTTTTTCATTTCAGGGGCATTTCTGGTGCCATATTTGTTAATGTTAATTTTCTTGGGACTGCCTCTGTTTTACATGGAGTTAGCTCTTGGACAGTTTCAAAGATGCGGTGCTATCAGCGTTTGGAAAAGAATATGTCCAATTTTCACAGGTAAGTGGCAACTGCGATTTTTGAGCAAGCTTATCGAAAACCTGGTCTCAAGACCATAAACTTAACTTAAGTCAACATTTTGATTACTTATTTCTTAAAATTTATAGCACAGATGTTTAAAAACACTGCAGGATTGTAAAAAGAATCCCAATGCAAAGATATACTGAAACTTTCATTTGTTTATGAAAATTATTTCTCAAGTTAGCTGGATTTGAAATTTAGACTTAAGTCTATTCTCAGTTTATGGTCTTGAGGCCTGGTGTTCTAATGGTGCAAATGCGGGAGGGATTCCCTTAAATGAAAATATTTTTGAAAGGAATGATGTAATATAAAATGACAATACCGGTATTTTGTCTACGTCCCCTCTTAAGGAATTTAGTCCCTTTAATAGAGGATCGAAAGGGACACTAGATTTTTCTACATACCTCAAAAACCAACAAGAATTTGTTTGCCATTACTGAAGCAAAGTTCTTTGTTTTAACGTTTTGAGTAAACTCAGGTGACCTATTGCAATTGGGTTATCGTCCGTCGCCGTGCGTCGTCCGTTAACAATTGAACATTTTTAACTTCTTGATGACTACTATTCCAATTCTTTTCAAATTTGGTTTAAACATCTTTGGGACAAGGGGCACACACTCAGTAAATTGTAAATTTCAGGACTCTTGCACCCCTGGGGGTGGGGCAAAAACTGCCAAAAAGTGAAAAATTTTCAAAAATCTTTTCTACAACCACACATGTGTAAGAAAAACTAAATGCATAGTGATATAGAGCAGGAAAACCTCTCCCAAAATTGTAAATTTGGTGGTCTCCGGGGTAGGGGTTCTGACCCCAGAGCGGGGTCAAACTTGGTATATAATGTTTATATATAAAACATTTGAAAGCATCTTCTTTAATGCTATTGATATTAATGTGACACTAAATGGATATTTCGTATGAACAGAGAGCCTTTTATCATAATTGTAAACATGATCCTAGGGGTAGGGGTTTTGGTATTATGGTGGGCCCCCGGGGCCTTAGGGGCGGGGCAAAAACTGACAAAAATGCCAAATTTTCAAAGATTTTCTTCTCTACCCCAAAAACTAAATACATGGTTATAATTTCCATGAAGCCCTCTACTCAAAATATTGAATTCATGGCCCAAGGGTCAGGGGTTCAGGCCCTAGGGTGGGGCCAATATGACCATATAGTTAGCATGTATTAAATCTTAGAAATCATTCTCTACTTTCATATTTTTTAGTAAAGCTAAATACATGGTTATGATGTCCATGAAGCCCCCTATTAAAGGTGTAAAATCCATGGCTCCTGGGTCAGGTCCAAGGAAGGGGCCTCCATGGGAGGGACCAATATGACCATATAGTGAACATGTATTGAATCTTAAGAAATCTTTTTCTCTACTCCAATATTTGTTGAAGAAAATTATGATGCCCATGAAGTCCTCTACTCAAAATATAGAATTCATGGCCCAAGGGTCAGGGGTTCAGGCTCTAAGGCGGGGCCAATGTGACTGCAGTATATAGTAAACCTGTATTTCAGATTAGAAAATCTTCTTTTCTACCTCAATATATACTTGTGAAAAACTAAATGCATGTTTATGATGTCCATGAAGCCCTCTTTCAAGATTGTGAAATTCATGGGGCCTGGGTCTGGACTCAGACCTTAGGGTGGGGCAAATATGGCCATACATTGAGAATGTATGAAATCTTAGAAATTAATCTTTCTCTCTACTTCCATATATATTTGAGAAAAACAAAATGCTTTTTTGTGATGAAATGTCCAAAATTCATAGAGAGCACAGGCCTGGACAAATTTATTATTTTTTTCTTTTGGTTAATTTAAATATGATAACAGGAAGGTTAGAATTTTCATTTCTGTGCTCTATATGTAATTTGGACATTTTATCGCAGAAATGTGGTGATTTTAAGCAAATTCTTTTCAGGATGTTTGGGACAGTAGATCTCAGATAAACCATGCAAAACTCCAAGATTTTTACCACCCTGATAAACTATCATACATGGACTATCATTTGTGCAGAAAATAATGTATTGAACTTTAATTTTGACCATTTCACAGGGTCGATTTTCACCCTTCGTGGGTCTTCTCCTTTTTCATCTCTGTATTTTTCCTACTTGTTAATAAGTACTCTGTGGCTCTTCCTCTTTAACTTTTGAATATATATGTAAGATGAGTATTTTCAAAACAAAAAAAAAAACAAAAAAAAATTCAAACTCAAGACAACAAATACACTTTGAATGTATATAAAATGTACTATTTCCTCAAACACATCAATCAAGAAAAAATTCTCTCTCATTAAAAGGAACTGCTGGTGAAGAAGCATCGTTATGACAATTTCTTCCTCTGTAAAATTCGGGTTGAAAATCATATCCCTCTTAACTCACTTTCTGATGACATTTTAACTGTGTTGATAAGCGTTGATGCTGTACAATGTGCCAGAATACAATGTGTCTTATTGACGTCAGCATCAGTGTTGCCCTCTGGTAGATGATAAGCGATAACCCAGCAGGGAGGTAATATTTTTATCAATATGACAGGTCCCAGGGATTAGAAAGATTCATAAATCATTTTTGAAAATCTCCCTACAGAAGAAAGCTACTTTTCAATGATTATCAGAATTCATTACACACATCAAATGACAAATGCATAGAGCTGAAACGAATGTTCGAATATTCGCGAATGAATAGTAAATAGCGAATATTCGAATGGATATTTAGTATTCGAATATTCAGTCACATGTCTAATACCGTATGAAATGCTGTGAAACAGAGCTCAGTACAGTCACTAGACGTTTACAATATATACTTTTAAAACTGAAAAAATATTCCCGTAACCAAACTATTAACAAGGTATAGCTCGCCACAATCTTTGTTTTCTTATTTACCAGGAACACACTTGCAATTTTATCATTAGAATTAACCCCTACCGTCTAGCAGCAACTCATTTTCTTATCTTATTTATTTTTTTTTTTTTTTTTTTTTTTTTTTCTTCTAACGATCAGTTCAGAAATGGCCAATTCTGAGTTGATTCTATAGTAAACATGGCTTTGCCACTCGGAGCGGAATACGAAAGTTTTGCTTCTTATTAAAGCTACTGCTCAGTGCTCAATTTATTTTTCCATTTTCTTTTACTTTAACGTTTTGCTTAAAATTCTATATTTATCTCAACACAATTGACATGTAATTTAATGTCAATAACTATATCGATATTTAGGAGCTGAAACATACCAAACTAGTCCTGGTGATTTATAAGTGACAAACCTGTAAATATTTTATGAGAATATACCTGTACTACATTTATATGATGTTGACGAATATTCGAATACGAATAGAATAGTAGTCCCGATATTCGAATATCGATTTTTGGTATTCGTTTCAGCTCTAGTGAAATGCAGTTGTCACATCAGCTGGTTTTGTTTTATGTATTTGTGATGTCACTTAATAAAAAATTTTCAAATTATTTTTTCAGCAGGCCTTTATATATCATTACATAGAAATTAACATTTTTAAGTAAGGGAGGTAATTCAGACCTGATTATCTCCCTTATTTGTCTAGCTTCCCATGACGAAACTTCCACATATTGTGAAGGACACTTCAATATAGATATATGAAAGAAATGAGAAAAATTCAATGATAGATTATTTTTAGCTTGTCTATTAATATCCCCCTTAAGGGGTTATTACGATAGTCTGGTATGCAGTTGTCACATCNGGGTTGTTACGATAGTCTGGTATGCAGTTGTCACATCAGCTGTTTTGTTTTATGTATTTGTGATGTCACTTGGAGATCGGGGGACGTGACGAGAACGTGATTGAAGACATGTGCATGGAAGCTCTTTGTAATCCACTGGCTCGTGGAAGTGCCTGGCCAGATCATATTGTGATCGCGCTTCTGTAATTCGTTCTTTAGTGTGTATAACGTGTGTGCGCATTGTGATGGATACCCGAAGTGCTGAACTATATAAACTATCTGTGTAGGGTACTGGTGTGATATGTTTATATTTTTGTCACTTATGTGGCTGTCACACATTGACGTATAACTATGTTTGTCACTTATGTGGCTGTCACACATTGACGTATAACTATGTTTGTCACTTATGTGGCTGTCACACATTGACGTATAACTATGTTTGTCACTTATGTGGCTGTCACACATTGACGTATAACTATGTTTGTCACTTATGTGGCTGTCACACATTGACGTATAACTATGTTTGTCACTTATGTGGCTGTCACACATTGACGTATAACTATGTTTGTCACTTATGTGGCTGTCACACATTGACGTATAACAATGTTTGTCACTTATGTGGCTGTCACACAGTGACGCATAACATCAGCGTATACCGACATATGAGAAATTTAGCAAACACGCTAGTGTACGTTAAATACGTTATGGATATGTTTTAAACAAGTTAAAAGCACGCTGAAATACGATGGCATAAGTTGCTGTACGTCGAACGCGGCCGAAAATGTTATGCATGCATAAAATTTTCAGCGTATGCCGATGTATTGCTTACATTTTAGGCGTAAGTTCAAAGTACGCAACAGATAAATATGCATGCGTCCACGCACGTTACTTTTACAAGTAAGTTACTCAGATACGTCGGTTACCAGCATGGCAACTGTGCAACGTACGCGTAACTTATTTCTAACCTATAGGCAACGTACTTTTGACGTGCTTAAAATTTAATGTAACGTGTTTAAAACGTGTGTAGAACGCATTGAACGTGTTTATAGCTTACAGGTAGCGTATTTGCCATACTTCAAGGGTCAACTACGTATATTTGGTACATAAGTCATGGCGGACCCTGAGGAGCTACATTGTACGACGAGAGTACCCCCCCCCCCGAGAGTACCAAATAGTCATTTGTAATTGCTTAAGTCTGCCCCTTTTTGGAAGAATTTGATCGATCGACGTCCACTTAAAAAATGACCTGTGGTTTTATATGTTTTAGAGAGCCTCCGCTTTTTTATATTTGACGTCACGTGCTCGTCGAGGGATTCTCCAACACCATGAACACGCTATTTGCATAAGTTAGACTAACGTTGTGCATGAGTTCCGCAAAAGTCAAGAACGCTACAAATTCGCTGGATACACGCTGTCATATCAACTCATATGTTTGTACAAGTTATGTTTAAAGTACGTTTAAGTTATGAATAAGTTACTCGTACATAAACATAAGTTATATATTCGTTCAGCGCGTTAGAAGTACGTTATATATGTGTGTCCGAAACGAGCGTCCTCGTGATTTTTAAATTCAGCTTCAGAGTATGCCAGCGTTTTGGACAATTATTTCATACATCGGAATAAGGTGTCTCAAACGTTATAGTGTGACAGGCCCATTATGTTGTTTGATTAAAAATCCTTAAAAGTTAAAGATTGTTTTGACGATTTGTGTATTCGACTTACTTTAACAATCTGAACAGAAGAGAATTCAAGTTCAGGTTTATCATAACCCGCGTTCCTTTGTAACCAATTTCTGAGATAATAAACGTCAAGTCAAGTTAAAACTAAAATCTAAATGTATTATATACCATAGATTAGTAGAAGTAATATTATAAGAAAGAAATTGGATCTCGCTTTCCTTCCGTAAAAGTTAGAATCTAGAAGCTTGTAGTAATAAAACGGTCGCATGTCTTGAATATCCACTTACAGAACTCAAAATTTGGTTAGAAAAAAAGTATAATCATAGCTAAGATGATTGTTCAGTTCAATTATGATAATAATTTTTTTTTTTAAATTATGGGGAAATCTGTACCCTGTATATGACATTTGGTAAGCTACATAAAGCTTTATTTCAAGCAATAGACATGCAGAGATTTGTTTAATTGTTTCCCCTTTTCCAGGGGAGACATTGTTTTTGTAATTTCTATCTGCCAAGCTGTCAGTCTGTGTCATGATATCTTGTGAGCCCTTCTTCCCTTCATGTATATGGCTTATCGGATAGACTTGAAACTTTTTACAATCCGCCGAATCCGGGCATGGGGGATCCAGTGATTTTCCTAGAAAAGTTATAGTGGCTCTAAGAGGGATCAATGATGTAAAATAGCTTGTGAACATACATGTATATATGACTTCTCCGGTACACTAAACAGGATTACCATTTGCAGATGTGCATGTTATTAGAACAGGATTATCCAATTGTTATTCTTAAAATTATAGTGGATCTAAGAGGGATGGGGGGGGGGGAGGGGGTAAAATGGCTTGTAAACATTTCTCTTATCGGATAGCATTGAAATTTTATACAGTGCTTCATTATCATTCAATGATGTTGATAATGCCCTGACTAGAGATCTGATATTTCTTCCAATTTGCAGTACATCAAAGAGGGGTATTTTATAGCTTTTTTATGTACAAGAGTATGTTCACTGTCCTACTGGTTGTATGTGTAATGTCCCATAGAGAATTTTTCACATATTGAGATGCCATTTGTTGAAGGTAACGTACCACAATTTTAGACCCATGCTTAGCGCTTACGGCCGTTGCATTGAGGGATCTTTTTCTTTAACGTACCGCGACACGGAACCACCGATTCTTTTTAAACAATAAAATGCTTTCTTTGTTGGAAGGCAGCTAGCATTGCAGAAAATATTTATAACCTGCGTAAGCGAGTTATAATTTTTTTTTTCTGCAATGATTGCTGCCTTCATCACTTGATAAATCAACAAAGAAAGGCATTTTATTGTTTATATTTCCATGCATTTTTTAACATATAAACTAGATTTAAATACTAAAACATCACATTGTTGACAATTTTGTTTCTTTAAATGGAATAGTCAATACAACCTTTGACGACGATCCAGTACTACAAAACCGGTTTGAACTAGTTTGCAACAAACATGAATTTATTGAATGAAGCACGCAAAGAAATATAAGATAAAAGATTTAGTGAATGTAAATATATGGCCATATCTGAAAGAAACGTGATTCTCTTTCCGTTTTCCTGATCAATAAAAGGGGCTCACGACCGGTGTGACCGGTCGACAGGAGATGCTTACTCTCTTCGGCACCTGATCCCGCCTGGTGTATCCAGGTGTCCGTTTTCGCCCAGCTCTTATTTTGTATTCTGTTTGGACTTACAAGTTTAATCACTGTTCGTTACCTTCGCTTTTCTTCCAAATTTCAAGCGTTTTGTGAAGAAGCAGTCACTACCTATTGTGACGCGGTCATGGCACAAGTGGCGCTTGAACACGTGACCTCCTGTTTATGAAACGTATTCTCTGTTACTGATCTACCGCGAACAGTATATCCTACTGGAACTGTATCCTTTGTCATAACTCACAACAATGAGATAGGTCATATCCATGTTGAATCTTTCTCAATCTTTATATATTCTAAATGCTTTAAGTACCATTCATAATGTCTTTGTTCCTGTTCATATTGCTTTCCCCTCCATACAAGGCAATACATTAAGGGAAGAGGGTATAATTTGGAGCATTTTGAATTTTAAAGAGAGTTGGGGAGATGTTTATTTTTAACAAAAAACAACATGTATTTGTAAACTCGGATCATCCATCGTTAGGGACTTTCCCTAATTGATTAATAATGAGGGTACGAGAGGCGAGTGTTCTAATCCTATTTTCTTGAATGAAAAATTCGGTTGGGCAATACCCTTTCAAAACACTCGGGCAATGTTGAAGTATCATACTAATGATACATACTGAGTTTTAACTCGTATGATAAGATAACCAAGACATATTGTTCTTATATCATTATCCTTTTATCATATTGCAACTAGCAGTGAACACAAAATCATTTGGAAAGAAAATGGCTACACAAATGTATTCTCATTGCTTTCAGCAAAGGCTTTTGAAGATTACAAAGGAATGTACATAATACCAGCATTTCATCAGCTGGGGTGTTAACATAGCGTTGGACATCATTTAAATATAGAATTATAGCCTTTTCTTCACTTCTTAGTGAATGGGAGGATTTAGAGATTTAGCTCTACGTTGTAGTAAAAGATCCCTTATCAAAACATTTGGATGCCATAACCTCCCTACTATGTTCTACTAGTTCCTACTAGTATGTAATTCCTCAGTTATTTATCTGTCGGAAACATCCCCCAATAGGGTGACATAAATGTAATGCATTTGACGGTGACGTAGCTACCAATGCGTTGAGATTGAGCATTTGACGGTGACGTGCGTTGAGATTGAGCATTGACGGTGACGTGGCTACAATTCGCTTGAGGATTGAGTATTTATGATGAATTCCGTATTTTTTACATTTGGAAATTTAACTCTGAAAGATGAAGTCATGATTTTTTTCTGCTTGTTGAAGGTTATTTTAAAAATGTGTCGAAGACATATAAATTATGAAATTGATTCACATGGTGAAGACGAGCTGGACACACCGAACAAATCTGCCATGACAAATGTGATCAATGTTAGATACAATCTGACCAAAAGTTGCAATTGGACTGTCTTCCTAATGTGGATATTTTCGAGCACTGACCAATACAATGTACTTCAATATTGGTGAAGCTTCCCCAGCCTTTTCTCCCATCTGAATTGCATAGTTTAACAACCCAAAAACACAACTTCTTATCAGACGACATTGTAAACCAGTTTAACGAATAATAACCGGAAGTACCCCTGATGAATATTTTCTATAATGAACGTGATTACCGTGCCTAAACGCAAATAAAAACGATCGTTCCGGATGATCTCGAAACGCGCTATTCAAAACCTTGACCCTTGACAACTAACATCCGGAACTACTTTGCAATTTCAACAAATAAACAACAGCAGGGGAATATTTTTAGTTGTTTATTAATTCTGTATTTAAAATTATAAGGAATGACTCTAATTTGGGCATATTAACGAGTATAACCTGGTTTGGGTCAGTTTACGCGAACTGACCCAAACCAGGTTATACTCGTATAATATGCCCCAAAATTAGAGTCATTCCTTAATATTCTCTTTATTATAATAGTGTTGAAATATAAATGAAGTATTCACTAGTAAGCGTTTAACTTATACACGTATGTACACGTAGAGCATATGGTGTATTTTGAATATATAAAATTAATATCGTGATAATCTTAGCAAAAGAAATTGAATAAGATAATAAAGTTCTATAAAACCAGTGCTTTTTCTTTGTAGGTGTTGGGTACGGTATTTGTCTTGTGGCCACGTTGGTGGGGATGTATTATAACACGATCATCGCTTGGGGCGTGTTTTACTTGTTCGCTTCCTTTCGGTCTGAAGTTCCCTGGTCAGACTGCAATAACACATGGAATACGGAGAACTGTATGTCTTTATCAAAAAATTTCAACAAGAGCCTAGTAACGAACCTCACAACGAGTGCTGCCAATGAATACTATTCGTGAGTTCTGTTCTTGCAATTTTAAGCTTACCTGAGGTGAAAGCCAAATGAGCTTTTCTGATCAATCTCTATCTGGCGTCCGTCTGTCCGTAAAATTTTAACATTTTCGACTTTTTTCTCTAGAAACAGAGCTAAGAGGTATCAAGCCTGCAAGGGAATATATAGGAGCGGGAAAGCTTTAAAAATTCTACATTTCGAGAAAACAGGGTCATGGCTATTCAAGCATATACAGGAAGTCTATCTGAGACGTGAAACTTGCCCATAACTCTATAATGGTTAGTGATGAGGCTCTCATTTTTCATATATGCATTTCTTTTGTCAATACCTTTCTTTTGGTACCAAAGTTGGGTTTTTCTCTTGTAACCTTGACCTTGGACTTTGAACATATGAACAGGTTAACCTCCACAGTTTTTAATAGGCTGAGCTTTCATGTTCTGCGTACAGATTCCTTATGGCAAGAGCTTACATTTCATACTATGAATTTTTACCTTGTGACATTATGTCATGGTTATGCCGTGGCTATTCGAGTCTAGGTTGGAGCTCCAATATGGGGTCAAAATCTTTCTTTTAGAAAGCACATTTTAGCTGAACAACAGGACCAAGGTGACTTAGGTGAGCGACGTGGCTCATGAACATCTAGTTTTTTTTTTGTTTTTTTTTGTTGTTGTTGTTTGTTTTTTTTCAATTTTGTAGGACTGTTTTCAAATTGATTTTGTCATCAATACATGTAATTTAATAGTTGTCTTCTTTTATTAAGTTTTGCCATTATGTTGAAATGAATAAGCATGTCGGCATTTGTCACTCTTTACAGACAAAATGTTCATCTTGCAATATTCAAAGATCTTTCTTCAGTTTACGTACATTTTTTTTAGGAATGAGGTATTACAGGTTCAAGGTTCTCACGGGATTGAGGACATAGGGGGTCTCCGATGGCAGTTGGTTCTTTCACTGGGTGCTGTGTTTTTTATCGTGTATTTCAGCTTATGGAAAGGAATTAAATCATCAGGAAAGGTAATTTGCCATTGCAAATCTTTTTAAAAAACTTTAAGGGCATACGCAATGTACATTTCATTTTTTTTTAAATCTCCAACATTAAAGAGTTCCAATAATAATAATAATAATGATAATAATAAGAGCTACAGGAAATGCAAAGATCATTCAATCCCCTCAGAATTATTTGATGATGATGATGATGATGAAAATATAATTATACAACTGTGCAATGTTTTGTAGTATGTATATGTACAGGTGCGTTGCACTTGCTTTCTTCAAAGAAAGATAACTCAGAACTCAGGTATAAATAATTGTGCAAATAAATTTGTTCATCATCTGTTATTTTTTCCAAAACCCAGGTAATATAGTCTTATTTTATTCTCAAAGAATATCTAAGGGTACTATGATTTTACATTAAAATATATATACAGATAACGACCTTAATTAAACATAGTCTGTAGATTGTTTATTGAGATATTTTGACACATTGTACAGTATAATGTACTCTGGTACAGGTGATGAAATAATAAGAAACTATTGTCCTACAGTCGTGTAAATGATTCTACAAAGCTTTGAAATACCATTGTGGCGACACCATGCAATATTCATTGTAACTATGAGGGATTTTCCGTTTCCAGGCAGTGTATGTGACGGCTACCGTGCCCTATATAGTGTTGATAATCCTGCTGGTTCGGGGCTGCATGTTACCTGGCGCCGTGGACGGCATCAAGTATTATATAACACCTGTCTGGCACAAGCTTCTGAACGAACAGGTATGTGTACTTTCTTTTCCTCTAAAATTTTGTTAATTTTCATAACATCTTTTGGTCACCTGTAAATTCCGGGGAAAAAAAATAAATTTGATTCCAAGACATCGCTATTCAAACTTTAATTAGGGTCCCGCCTATAGACGAGATCTGTGCATGCGTCCATATGTGCGTGTTTCCCGACCTTTTTACCTATTCTCAGCAGCTTCCATTTAAGAGTTTTTATTCAGGTTGAGCTTCGCTGAGTTTTTCAAATAAGTTATGGACTATTGAGAGTTTTCCTGACTTAATCTGACTATCTCTGAAGCTTTTATTTGAAAATTTACATAAGAGTTATATCACCGGGTTATAGATTATGTTTGAGTGGGCTTTGTTTACATTTTTTAAAGAGTTATAGAACTTGAATTTAGCAATTAATGCCACAAACCTGGGCTGCGTTCAAGATCGTAGCGGCTAGCCTAGCCGCTAAGCTAAAAATCTAGGCATCTTGAACGCATTGTATGAATTTCTACGTAGGGCTAATCTAGCATGCCGTTCAATATCGAAGCGCTACCAAGCACTGCGTAGCCGCTACGATCTTGGACGCGGCAGCCCTGGGCCCCTTTGTGACGCTTGCCATCACACAATGTGACCTATTACCTCTNCCCTTTGTGACGTTTGCCATCACACAATGTGACCTATTACCTCTGTCTGCCTCTTTCAGGTGTGGATTGACGCCGCCTCACAGATTTTCTTTTCTCTGGGACCAGGATTTGGCACACTTTTAGCCTTGTCCAGCTACAACAAGTTTCACAACAATTGTTATTTGTAAGCTACAAATTAAAACTGACCGATTAATTATCTTCATTAAGAAAAATTGTTAAACAGTTCATGTTGTAAACGATTCATTTGTGCGCGTTTTGAAAAAGGTGAAGATCGTTGATTATTTTAAAATGAATATCAGTGCAACTCTTCGCTGTTCAAGTATGACTAATATCAGAAAATCACAATATTGTCTGCTCCTACTCGACAAAATCTTTCTTTTCTCTTGGACACAAAAATGAAATACTTATCTTTTTTTTTGCTCTCCATGACTAGTGATGCCATATCTGTGGGCGTCATAAACTGTATGACGAGTTTCCTTGCTGGTTTTGTAGTCTTTTCCGCGCTAGGCTACATGGCACAGGCCCAAGGTGTTTCAATAGAAGAATTACCCACTAATGGTGAGTATAAATCTGTAACACGATTTCCCGAATTTGATACTTTTTTTTCGAAGAAAGGGTTTAGCTGTTTGATATTTCATTTTTACAATTCTCTTTCAGGTCCAGGACTTGTGTTTGTGGCGTACCCGGAAGTCATTGGCACTTTGACTGGGTCGGTGTTTTGGTCCATCATTTTCTTCCTGATGCTTATAACTTTAGGCTTGGACAGCACGGTGCGTATGGCAAAACCTACTTGTTCAATTTTGTCGTAAGAGAAGGTAAACAGTTTGATCTTAGTAAACGTTTACGTAATGTCATTCCAATTTCAGTATGGAGGTTTAGAGGCCGTTATTACGGGGATTTGTGACGAGTACCCGAAAATCAAGCGCCACAGGGAACTCTTCGTCCTCGTGTTAGTGCTAACGTGCTTTCTTGGGAGTCTGCCAACTGTTACAAGTGTGAGAAGCCTAATTATAATCGCAATCTAATTAGTGGATTGAATCAAAATAGACCATATTGTCGTTGCTTTTCATAACATACAAACTCATGGTTAAAAATTTTGTATATTGTTTTGTAGGGCGGCCAATATGTAATCAATTTGTTTGACAACCACGCGGCGCCGATTTCCCTGCTTTTTATTTGCTTCATTGAAGCTATAGCTGTCAACTGGTTTTACGGTAGGCAAACAGTCTAAATAACAAACGCATAAAAAGTCATGTAGATAGTATTTCACTAATCATTCATGCAATTCTTTTCGTTTTGAATCCACAGGTTGTCAGAAATTTTCTAATGACATTGAAAGTATGCTTGGATTTCAACCGGGAATATTTTGGAAAGTGTGCTGGGTTGGAATCTCGCCCATCTGTTTACTGGTAATCTTTTCTGCACTATAGGGTACTAACGACATCTAGTATTAGATTATCTTGATGATACTCACGATTTGCGATCATTGCCCAGTGTGAGTAAGCAACTCACCAATCTTCTTCAATTGAAAATTTCTACTTTTTGCTAATGAGGTGTTAAGAATCGACATCTAGCGAGAAAGCTAGTTGNGCCAATCTTCTTCAATTGAAAAATTCTACTTTTTGCTAATGAGGTGTTTTAAAAGAATCGACATCTAGCGAGAAAGCTAGTTGATTCCTTAGTAGCGGCAATTCGGAATCATGGAGAGGCAATCAACAGTTCTGTATGAAAATCAAATGGGGAGAGACAATTTTGATTCCTTGAGTACGATAAGTACTTGCATCTGATTAACTAACAAATTCTGAGTTGCCTTAATATGTGCTGTTTTACAAGAACGAAATGATATATTAAGATCTACTATATAGCCATTTTTCCTGGGGAAAAACTTCTATGTAGCCATTTTCCCAGAGAGAGAGAGAGAGAGAGAGAGATAAATTAAGGTGAAGACTACTGTACAACATGTTTAACATAAAGTGTTCTTTATTTTATTTTGCATTACGACCTACAAAACTAAATCTCCTAACAGCATGCGACCAGCGTGCTAGACCGTTAGACCTTCTATAAAAAGAACGGAAGAGTCGCTTTTAACGCCAGAGGGAGTCGATAGTATCCACTTGTAATTCGGCAGTAATGTAGGTTATCGTTTAACCATTACTTTTACAAAAGATATACCGCACGGAACAATACGATAACCAAGGTACATCAACATCAGCAGTTTACCTGGATTAATCTAGTAGAGTCAAACACTTCGGCACAATTTGCAGAAAGGCACATTTTCACTGTGTCGGTGATAAAAAAAAACCACTGCATTATGAAACATTTGATATTAAGTAATCCAAATGTTTTATTTTTCATTAGTCTTCATTGTTATACCCCCGCAACGAAGTTGTGGTGGGGGGATACTGGAGTCGGGTTTGTCCTCTGTAGACGCAATGGTTTCTGTGGGCTCTAAAAGTGTTATCCTTTCCACCTAGAGTAACCAATATTGCAGATATGCACTAACCCATGGGACGAAGATTTCCCTAATCGATTTTGGGGTCAAAAAGTCAAAGGTGCAAGCCACTG
>CAJDSM010021630.1:0-10343 GCA_903981925.1 Ostrea lurida
GGGCCGTGAGAGGGCTTCGCCCTCTAATAACTGATAGAAAACTAGATACATATGTAAGTACGTACAACTTAATAGATGAACGAGTTCACGAGTTCCAATAAATAAAAAAGTAGATGCGCTCACCTTTATGCAAATTTAATTTTCTTGGTTAATTTTGTTCATCTATAGAAGTCTTTTCGATTGCAAACGGGATGCATTATTGTTCTTTTATAATCATTTGGTTTGAAAGAAACATCGATGTTTACGCAAGCTGACGTTACATTTCCCACGTTACACTGTGACGTCATATTGTTGACGTGAACAGTGGCATTGTGACGTCGAATTAGCTGCAATGTTTTGTTTTCTTTAGCGCATAGTAAAAAACACATTTTTAGGTAATAAATATTTCTATTTCTAATTTACCGTACTTAAATAAATTATGATTATGCAAAAACCATTTCTTGCTTCGCTCGGTCCAACGGTCACAACGTATATATATATCAATGACAGTGTTCCAGCTAGACTTTCGAGGGGCAGGGCGCATACAGGGGCAAAAAGGGCACTCTGGATTGGAAAAGGGCACATGGAATATCATTTGCACAAAATATAGCCTTTTGTACTCATTCTAAATACCTCGGATTTCATCCATGCAAACGGCAAACATTTGTTTTGACAAAAAAATTTTTTTTAAAAATAAACAAAACCTTCAAACAACCCAGAATAGCACAGGATTTTATTAACTTGAATAAATAACATGTTATTCCATTAAAACAGATCTTGAAATTATTATTAGTATAGCATGATTGACACCGTGTTATTTCCGGTAGAGGAAATTCGTTGCCGATTAGCGGCGACATTTCGCAGGTGGCCCCGTGCTTATTGAAAGCCCTGAGGTTGTCAATAATGGCTAATTATCACCTCTCCACCCCTGACTACATGCAGATTAAAAGATATCCTAATTGGATAATTGGACACGACCTCAGGCAATTCATGGACTACCGATTGTAAACAAAACATTTTTTAATCTTTTTCAAAAAAAGTACAAGGGCGCATGTAC
This sequence comes from Ostrea lurida, assembly GCA_903981925.1. Classification (NCBI taxonomy): domain Eukaryota; kingdom Metazoa; phylum Mollusca; class Bivalvia; order Ostreida; family Ostreidae; genus Ostrea; species Ostrea lurida. The sequence continues at coordinate 1,037 of CAJDSM010021630.1, forward strand.
ATTGATTCCTTCTTGAAGCAGAGGGGGCGCGGCAAAGGGCAGGCGGGGCCGCGGCAAAGGGCAGGCAGGGCGCAGCGCCCTTCTATTTATGTAGCGGGAACTCTGAATGATTAACATGAATAAATTTTAAAGCCAATTGAAAAGTTCATGTTAACGAACCCATGATCATAATAAAAACCACAAAATTTTAAACCCATGAAAATAAATGAATTTACAGTATCTAAACAATACAATTGGTACATTTATTCTAGGTAATGTGTCAAAATCTACATTTCTGTTTTACATATATACAGAATATTCTGTTTACCTCGCTAGTTAACGTCTTTTCCTGAGAGTCCACGGCGGCTCCCCAGTCTACTCCTGCCATGCTTGTCGTTTTACTGCAGAGAAAAATGGACTGACACTGTATCAACTCATCATGAGATAAAATAAAACTTCATTGAATATAGTTCAAAGAAAACATAATCTTTACACAAACAATCAACAAACCCACGTGAGTTATCTTAGTCTTAATTATCGGAAGAATGAAGGTTTATTAAATCCATCAAAACGCGTTGTTTCATTAAAAAATGATAGGGGTTTCAACTTTTCGATGTTCCTCGCCCTATCTTTTATTTGTATGGAAGATAAGCCCTACCTTTTTCAACACAATTACTCAATTTTTGCGAATTCAACTTTCTGTTTCTCAACCGGAAGTAATATTTATGAACTCGTTTGTCAAATTATTCGTTCAGTGCAATTTTGTAGTCGGTTTCTGGGGCCTTTATATCGTGCTTCGAAAGATCTATACGAAATTATTTAGTGTATTTATTTTATTAATTCATTATAAGACGCATAAAGAATGCAAAATAATGTGACTCCCAAACGAAATACTTTTAGTACAAATTGTCTACTTGATTTTAATTATTTTTTGTTTTTAGATGTTTCCAGTTATCCGTATTTCAAGTAGATTTATGAATCAAAATGTGTTGTTGTATTTTATGTGAGACGCAAGTTCACATGCTTAGCCTATTGAATTGAATTCTTGTAATCAGGGAAGTGTTTTAGGCCTATGCATTTAATGACATGCTGACCTCTGTGATCAAGCTTTAAAGTGACACTGATACAAACATTGGACATCATGAACTTGACAGTTCTTGGTGGTAAAAAGTGCCGATTTATGATTGTTCTGTTCTTGTTATGTAACGAAAGTTTTGCAGATGAAGATTTATACAATATACTCGGAGTCCGCCGGTCTGCTTCAACCAAAGAAATAAAGCAAGCGTACAAAAACATGGCGAGAGAATGGTAAGATTCTGACAGCTCCATGCAGGTGTCATATTTGATTGATGTATTCTGGTATTAAAGTAAAAGATCCATTTCTATTTATTAATCCCCTTGCAACTTATTGTGACAGGGGATAACTGGACCGTTTGTGTAGCACTTAACTAGACTCCAGGGATCAACAGCCCACATTTGTTTGCTCTATTGATCTGATACTTCATTATAGAATTGTTATGTAATGAGGAAAAACGTAGTTGATTTTAGAACCAAAGTTCAAGGTGACTGTGGGACTTTATTTAAAAAAATCTTGCCACGCCTTGAGGAGTTCTTGTTTATTGATACGGTTACCAGTGGTGGGCGTGGTACTGACTCTGTGTGATGAATATAGGTGTTCCAGAATTCGGTACGCCACTAACAAGAATAAAAAGTTGATTATACTGCTACTGAGTGTCGCATTAAATTATTATAATGAGAAAATTGTGAAATTCATGCCCTGTGGTTAAGGAACAACTTCTGGTCCCAGGTTAGGACTTTAGGTTGACTTTTTTGCTGAATAGTTTAGTGCATGCATATAGGCTACATGAATCATATTTCCTATAAAAGAATATTGATAAAGTGTCAAATGTATTAGTGTCATTTACAATTTGATTTAAAAGAAGTATGAAAACAAATACACACAATGGTTTAAAAAAAAAAAAAGTTTAATATACTCGGGTGCATGAGCAGTAAGGTGATTTTCACTGGGAAATTATGATTTATTTATAACTTATTCTCAAATAATTCCTGCTTAAACCACATGGAGATTTCCTTATTGGTGCTATGTTTGATTTTACATTTTGTAATCAGTTGAATGCTCCTATACTGATCTCTGACAGATGTACTAAAGATTTATGGATTTATTTCACTGGTTGAATCTCACAATAGTTACTGAAATACTTTTAGATTAAAGAAAATCATAATAGCTTGTTATAGACATTTTCTAATGATCAAGTTTTCATTACCTTAATGTTTGTAATGAAATTTTGCAGGCATCCTGATAAAAACAAGGACCCATCAGCAGCTGATCGATTCACAAAAATCAATGAAGCATATGAAGTAAGCCAGTCATTCTTGTTGTGTTAGAAACAGAGTTAATGTTCCTGGATGCATGTTGTTTTGAATTCAGAGTCAGAGGTCATGGATTCACATTGGACATGTATATACATTTCATTGCGCATGAACACTTTTAAACATAAATTTAAAAAAAATAAGGTATTAATTGCAGGAAATAGTGTTTCTGTGTTGAACTGAAAGACAAATTTTGTTCATATAAAATTCAAAAAAAATAAATAAATAAAATGAAATTTGCTTATTTGAAATGCACATGTAGATTTGCATTTTGAAAGAGGTAAACAGATATGGAATTGTTGGAAATTTTACTGAATAACAGTTTGTTTCAATGATATTTACTCGTGTGAGGAACAGCCATGATATTCTGTAGCCAGTGTGTTTTGTGTGTGAGGGATAGTCAAGTTAATTACAGTACAATATTCTATAGCCAGTATGTTTTGTGTGTGAGGAATGTTCATGTTAATTACGGTACAATATTCTATAGCCAGTGTGTTTTGTGTCATGCAGACATTGGGAGACCCAGATCGTCGGAGTCAATATGACAAATTCGGCTACACATCAGCCAAAGAACACAGACAGCAGAGCAGGGGAAGCCCGTTTGGGGACCCGTTTCACGGAGATCCATTTGAAGGATTCTTTCATAACTTTGATGGATTCAAACACTTCAAATTTGGTGGATCTGGTTTTACAGATACTTTCATTGAAAAAAATGCCATAAATATGAGGTGAGCCATTTTCCGCCAACGCTGCATTGGGTTACTCTGAAATATCATAGCTTAGAATTACATATACCTTTTCAAGAATTGGTAAATCAAAGTTTTGATTAATTTTTTTCCAGGGTTTATGAAACAAAGATTTTACCGGAGAGTCATCAGAAGCCATACATTCTGTATGCTTACGCTGAATTCTGCTATGAATGTGTCAATATGGAACCTGTTCTAGAGAAATTATTTAAAGAACTAGAATCTGTTGGTAAGAACATACTGTATTCATAAGTGTAATGTTTGTAAATGTAATCTAAAATTTTCAGAAAATTGTGCTTTAGTTTCTGATGTTGTTACTATACAATTTTTTCACTGCAATACTTACGTGATTGTTTTCTCCTGTTATTCATGTTATCCATTGTATTTCGTCTGTAGATCTATTTTGATGAGATGAGTTCTTTTTTATGACTTATATAAAATTTCTGGGGAACTCATAGGTACTTGTTCTAATTAGATTTTCGTGTTGATTTGCTAGGTGTTGGCATGGGGACGTTCCATGCGGGACGAGTACGAAGTCTGGCCGCGGAGCTGAGGATAACTCGAGTCCCGAGGATTTTGGCGGTAATGAACGGACGAGTGACGGATTTCCGAGGTCATGCCACCATTCAAAACCTCCGCCAGTTTGTAAGAGGTCTCTTCCCGACGAAGTTAATTCCGTCTGTGAGTAGCAACATCCAAAGATTTCAAAAACTGATACAAAAAATACTGTTACAAAAAACACTGTACAAAAAACACTGTAAAAAAAACTGTTAAAAAAAACTGTTACAAAAACATGTTTACAAAAAAAACACTGTTGCAAAAAAACACTGTTACAAAAACCGCTGTTACAAAAAAACACTGTTACAAAAAACACTGTTACAAAAAACACTGTTCAAGACATTGTTCCGAAGGTCCAGGAATTTAAAGTTTAGAAGTGATAATAGATCTTGGTCAATGTACAAGGTTGATGGGGATGTTTCTTTCCTTTTTATGTAAAAGCCACCAGTGTGTATCAGAACTCTAAAGCATATTTTGATTTCAGATCAATGATGAAAATATTGATGAGTTTTTGAGTGGCTGGGAGGACAACCGCATAAGGGGAATTTTCTTCTCACCAAAGGAGGAAATTTCTGCCAAGTTTTTGGCCCCGGCTTTCTACTACAAGAATTTCGTTACATTTGGACACGTCAACACAAACTCGGACGATGTGTACAAACTTTTAAAGCGGTTCAATCTCCACAGCGGACATAAAAGTTTACTGATGTTTAACGAAGACACGCAATCACCTATAGCAGCACTAAGTGTGAGGAGGAATTTTAGTTATAGTTTAGTTACTTTACCACATAGAATCACTCCCTTTTATTTCTACATTGCTTATATACATATCAAACTCTTTATTAACAGTACTCTGACCAATTTATTTATTTTTTTCGCGATTTGACGTCTATGAAACATTTTGCGATATTAAGTATTCGTGTGTAAAGATAAGGAATCTACTATAATTATTTTGAATTCATATTTGTTAGAATTATAGGTTTGCTCTCAATATTGAAGTTTTGATAAATAGCAATGCATATATATCTTTGTTTTTGACTTTTTTATGTGCAGATGCAACAGATGTCCCGCTCCACTATTGACGAGATTATCGAGTCCAATAAATTTCTCCTTCTGCCACGGATTTCATCGCAGGCGTACTTTGAGCAGCTATGTCCAGCAGAGTTGAAAGCCAAGCGTAAAAAGTATGGACATTGTTATAGGAATTTTAGTTTGATATTCAGAAAGCAGCAATACTTATGGATAATTTGCAGAAGAGATTTTGAAATGAAATGCATGTTATACTTAATATAAACTTTTAGGAGCACATACCAGAAGATACAGGGTTTAGTTTACATGGAATGTTTTGAGGTCATTATTATTTTATAAGCAGCATATGAAAGAAGATTTGAACTTGAAGTAATAAAATGTTTTTAGGATATAAATTTATTAGAACAATTAATGAAAGTTAGACATTCTGATTAAAATCAGATCCTTTGATCCGATCATGTGGATCGCCACACTAAGATAGCGATCTACATAAGTGGATCAAAGGATCTGATTTTAATCAGACTGGATGAAAGACTGAGATTTACAATCATGGTTTGGAACTTTTTTTTTTTAGATTGAAATACACATAGTAGAATACCCGTTATCTCTGACGATGCTACTCATTTACATTACTGTATACTCTGTGTGTAAAGTGTAAACATGTTTATCATTTCAGGCTATGTGTAGTGCTGATTACTAAAAAGACTGCAGAGAGTGAGAGAAAGAAATTCCGTCAGTACTTGAGGAAATCTGGCTTCTTAAATCACGAGAGAGTGAGGTTTACTTATATGTTTGAGGAAACGCAGGCAAATGTCATCAAAACTCTGAATAAGAATGAGGACATAGACAGAAAAGAAAAAGTAAAGGTAGGGTGTATGTAAACACCCCCCCCCACCCCGTCATCACCAACAGTCCCCCCCCCCACCCTATTACCCAACCAACAGCCAAACACACCATAAACCATACCAGTCATTAACCCACTTTCACCAACAGCCTCACATACCCATTCTTGACACCACAGTCAAAACCCCACATACTCAACCCTACCAGTCAACAGCCCCCCCCCCCCCACCCCCACCCCACCCAACCAACCAACCAAAAAGTTTTACAGTATTAGAATTGCAAAACATCAACTGTAATAAAAGGATTTTACAAAATAGTCAACAACTTACAATTGTGCAATATATTGAATATATTGAGATTTGTATGCAGAATTTTAAGCCATCGGTCGGTTATTAAATGGACTTGTCTCCACAGAATGTGGTCATTATTTGGAGGGTGGAGAGAAATCACCTTAGTTACGAGTGGCTGAACACCGCCCTGACGAAGGAGGAGGACCTGCAGAACCTGCGCACGGAACTGGAGGACCGCCTCAATCAGCTGCTGACCTCGGACCAGTCCTTAGCTTACAGAACAATACTGCCAGAGTTCCACAACGAGCATGCTCTGGTACGTGTTTATTTGACATTAGAATTAGCGTAATGATTCAGATCCATCAGAACTACTTAAGGGTTTCTAAAATCCACTTTACAGTTGTATTATTATTATTATTATGCACATTTATATAGCGCCCTATATAATTAAAGAATTACTCTAAGGCGCTTTACATAAAAAGTCCAAAATTATTTAAGAATATATGTAAAACACAACGATCAGTGACAATGACAGTTAACCACAAGCAAACGACAATCCAAAAATCCATAAAATCTAAAATTTAAACTTTTTAAATTTTTTTTTTTTTTTTTTTTTTTGTAGTCAATCACATTATGATAATAAAATGTTAGTTTTAATAATTATATAAGAGTCAAATTCCGTGGATGTTCCGTTTTACTGAGAGCAAATATGGTGGGAATTCAGTATATGCCTCCCACGTGTACATCGGAAAATGATTTCTAGAAAAGGGAAAGACTGCAGTATATCATAATACTGAAGTTCAGAAGAAGCTGGTTTGTTGATTTTGTAATGGGACAATCATCATAGAGTGTCTGTCTTGCCGCTAACGATTTACAGTTGACCCCGTTTGCCACTAACTTTTAATATCAAGCATTCTTCTCGTAGTATTGAGTAAACCTGATTGAAATTAATTTAATTGTCTGCAGCAATGTTTTATCTGATATACACTTTTGACGTGAGTGATCAGTTGAAAATCATTTCATGCATCAGCTGAACTGAGTGAACACGAGATGAAGAATTTTTCCTGATCTCTACGCTGCTATAAGTGACTGGGGGGGGGGGGGGGGGGGATATCATTGTAAAGACTACACACTATATTATATAAAAAAATGACCCTCACGCCAAAATCTGTGCAAGTCGGTAAAATAGCTAGTTTATAGCTAATGTTAATTGTTGATATATAGATCGACTTTCAAAATAAAGATTATTTATTTATTTTACATGTATTTTCATTGCAGCATCTTTTGATTCGAATCCTACATAAGTTTCATCACTGGGGAGAAAGAGCCTGGATGTTTTTTTCAGGGTAAGCATTAATTACAGAATAAATAGTGAGGTAATTGTTGTGTTCAGACAATTATTCAGAAATTACCCAACGTTTCCTTTGTTTTTTGTTTTCCCTGTAATACTTACAACTCAGACATGGTCTATATAATCTATTTATTTTGACACACTGTTTCGACGAATAAAAAAATCTCTTGGAGAATTTCAGATTAAACAGGTTTCACTGTGTAGAAGTTTTTATGTCTAGTTGACAATTCAGTGTTATTATCTAGAAATAAATACATTGAAACAGCACTAGTGTAGGTTTATTACTGACAAAACATTATTTACAGTACAGGAGTGGATGACTGGTTAATGTTGTTTGTGGTGGAGATTTCTGAGCTATTGTTGTTTGTGGTGGAGAATTTCTGGAGCTATTGCTGTTTGTGGTGGAGTTTCTGAGCTTTGTTGGTTTGTGGTGGAGATTTCTGAGCTATTGTTGTTTGTGGTGGAGATTTCTGAGCTGTTGTTGAATGATGCACTATTTTGTAGGATGGACCTATCACAGTTCTGACGGTCTGTATGGCGTTTGCCATGGTGTTCGGTATGGGCTATTTTATGTCTACAATGGCAGCCATCGAAGAGGAACAGCTGAGAGAGAAACAGCCCAAGCGTTACAACCCAGACCTCCATCCAGGTAAGAGACGACCATAGACCAAGACCTCCATCCAGGTAAGAGAGAGACAGTCCAAGTACTATAGACCAAGACCTCCGTCCAGGTAAGAGAGAGACAGTCCAAGTACTATAGACCAAGACCTCCATCCAGGTAAGAGAGAGACAGTCCAAGTACTATAGACCAAGACTCCGTCCAGGTAAAAACAGTCCAAGTACTATAGACCAAGACCTCCGTTAGGTAAAAAAACAGTCCAAGTACTATAGACCCAGACTCCCTCCGGTAAAAAACGGCCCAAGTACTATAGACCAAGACCTCCATCCAGGTAGAGAGAAACGGCCCAAGTACTATAGACCAAGACCTCCATCCAGGTAAGAGGGAGATGACCCAAGTACTATAGACCACAAAGATCCAACCGTAGTTAGTCTATAGAATATTATTTTTACTGATTGGTTCGATTCATACATGTATCCCGTGTTAAACTATATTTTCTGATTGTTGACTTGTGTTACTAAAAATTGAGAGGGAAAATCCAAGATTCCAATTTTAGAAAGTAGAAATAATCTGATTCAATAATATGTGGTGTAAATTATTTTAATTCATGGAATTGTTCACTTGTTTTCCATAAATGTTGTGTTGAAATGTGTTTCATGTGGTTTTAATTCATTTTTCTTATCTTTGGAGGACTAAGGGAGTTATACAGAATAAACTGTTGTTTGTCAGACTAAGAAAATAATATAACAAATGTAGCTCATCTTCATGAGTCGATCCTAAAGAAATATCAACTCACAGAAAAATATCGACGAGCACGAAGCTGCCATCCAGGTCACAGGAAGATTTTTTTTGTAATGTATTGGTTCAAGGCTTGGTAAAAAGAAATATTCCTTGCAACTGAAACAGAGATAATAATCACACTGTTTCTATGCTTATTCTTGGATTAATTTCTCCTTGACAACCTTACTTTTGATTTGGATGTTGGCAGAAGTACAAATTTCATAGTTTGGCCAAATCAACTTGCAGAGATAGTACTTGCAGTGATCGTACGTAGGGAAGACATGTTAGTAGTGTATTTATTTTGTTTCCAGGACTCCGGATCAAAAGCGAGTAAACCTGTACGAGCTCTCGCCGGACTCGTATGACACGCTCGTCCTGACTCAGACGCAGGATTGACCATGATCCTCCTGGTGAACTACGAGTCGGGGGATAAACTTCTCCAGAAATTTCCGGAGCATTGTCCTGCCTCTGACCAGGTAAATCTCGATGGAATCTGAGTTCTGAATTTAAGATACTGTAATTATATTGGAAAAGACCCAGCAGGCATCTGACTAGTATCTACTGAAAGCAACAAACGCAGCAGAATGATTCCACACCACTATAGTAATTCCTCAGACTGCAAGACTACTGTAAAACGAGAATATTGGCGCAAACATATTTTAGCGCATCAGCATGAAAACCTTTTGCACAAACTTATTTTAGTGCAAACGACACTGGTAGCATA
>CAJDSM010021632.1:0-18026 GCA_903981925.1 Ostrea lurida
ATCATATACACTGCAAATTATGAATGTTGATTTTCATTTTAATAAAGAATTCTATTTATATGATTTACATAAGTTATAATAGACAATAGGTATACAATGTATATATGTAATTATAATGGGAAAAAAAGCCAAAGTCGTATATAACAGATTGTATGATAAGCAAAGGTAAATTACTAGGATTTTTCGAAGAACATACAGGTAATACCACCTATGCTGCCGTAGAGTCCACACAAACACAACAATATGAGTATCTCAGAGATCTTTTCACCTTTAATAACGCAACATGTCCATCTTTTCACCCTGCGTTATTTCAATTTTCAATCATTTCGCCAAAATAACAAGCTTTATGAACGTGTAAGAAATTGAGTGTAGTTTTATATTCTTGCGACACATCACTACGGTTCTTTCTGGAATCGTTTTCAAAGCATTCAATTCAGTACATGACGCAAACATCAAGACGCAAGTTTCTTAGTATTCGATAGTTAAACACGAATGTTTGAAAAACTATAGTGCTTTCATTCACAGTTATGGGGCATATTCGTGTTTCTTAAGAGACTGTGCATTCCATGCGACATGTCTTAGGCAAAGAAAACCCTCATTTTGGTTTGGTTTTTTGACGAAAATAAATAGGCCGCTCGCTTCGACTTACCCAATTTATCCGGAACCTCAGCGTTACCAAATCTTTTCACCATGGTCACGATGGACCACGGTGGATACGAATGATCATCTTCATAAATAAATTTTCATGGTTTTTCTTATTTGAATCCCCTAAAATTATTTAATTTTCACTTGGGACAATTGTTTGATCCGCCTATCAAAGCATACACGTACAATGTAAAATGCGCCACGTCTTGTACCAAATGACGTACCGTCTTATCGATCGACATTCTGTGTTAGATTATTGCTGCATGTTACCAAGAATACGCCTCATTCACCGGCAGGCATACGATCACATCTACGTAACAGATGGAAGGTTTCCAACTCTAGCCCCTTCTCGCCCTGCCTTCCCGGGCACTTCTGCGAGCTTTTGCATCTTACCAACCCCAAAACGCTCCCTACCGCAGTCGAGTCGATACTCAGTGCGCACTGTTACAATCATATACTACGTGCCATGCCGCAACTCACCTGACCTTACATCCCGTAACTGATTATGATTTCGACACCGCTATTTGACGAGACAAACATACCAGTGAAATTAAGTTTATTATGTACGCACATTTTGTCTGTAGAATGCCGGTTTGATTGTCGTCAACACAAAACTTGTGTTGTAACTCTGATGTATTTGTAACGTCAATTAGTTTAAGAGAGACAATAATCTAAATCAAAATCACCGTGAGGACCGGATAGTCGAAATCACACTGGGGAAATTCAACAGTATCAAACACGGATTATTGATGAATATATTTAATATAACTTGCCGATATATTCATATGAATTACCAGAAATGACTTTAGGGTTGACTGACTTATACTACTAGATTAACATATCCACCTCATTATTATAGGAATCGGTAGATGGTTCGTTATCGACTAATGTATTCTTGAATAGCATGCAGACGAAAGAGTCGATCACAGACAGATTGCGTCAAAAAGTCTGATGCGCGTTGCTATTAATTGTGTGCATTTTCAATCTCATCTGCCTTTGTATTGCATATTGCGCTTTGTTTGTTAATGAAACATGTACTATGTAGAAGTTGTATCCTTCTTTAAAATCTTCTACTGATACTATAGCAATTAAATATTGCTATTCCATTCTATTGATTTTTAATAGTTTAATATGATAGAGCACGTAGAAAGGTAAAGTTTTGTAGAACGGCCACGTGACAGTTAGTGAACTGATTTTGATCAGCATGCATCGCTAGCGTACAGTTTGTTCGCCAATCTTTAGCTTGTTCAGTGTTCGTATGTGCGAGTAATTAAGTATTATTATAAAACATTGGTCAGACTATTTATAGTAGGCGAAATCGGACATGATGATGTTCAAATCTGTTTCCAGTGTGTCTAATACTATTATATGCTGATTTTCCCTATGGTTGTACCATCAATATTACATAACTCTTAGTGTGTAAACATTGATCAGTATTATGGTTAAGTAGTAAGGGAAGTGTGTGGTGATGATAACATAGTATATGTGCTTGATTTAATAGATTGTGTAAATGATATTTCCCCATTAAATGCATTCTTATTAAGATTGCCTCTGTAATGAAAAGCAAGTACAAGCTTCGCGTTAGTTGTATTAAATTAAGTAATAGGATAAGACAGAAAAGAAATATAGTAATGCGACTTAAATCCATAGTGCAGAAGAATGCAGGCGAATGAATATGAAAAAGTATACCCCAACTTCTATCAAATCCTGTAGATGTTGTATTCATTGAACATATGAAACAAAACACCATTACGAAATACTATTGCTAAAATAAAATGGGAGTATCGGGAGAGAGAGATAAAAGCGAAAATATTCGAATTACAACAGTACGAGTTATTACTGTGTCTCGTGAATAAGCGGCACTAGCAGTGTACATTCATTACGTTGATGCCCAAACAGATGTAGAACGGAATGTAAACAAAATCATAACATTAATATAATTTTATTTGCCAAATCAATTAGAAATATATTATTTAACATAAGCTACATGTGATTGTGTTAACCTCTGAAAGACTAAATGATGAATGAGCTTCACTGACGGACTCGTAGATTGGGGCGAATCTTTCATTCATAAACTTGGAACAATAATTACTTTCCATAAATACGTGTTCGACGCGACAAGTCAAAAGTTTAGATACCAAACGATCATTACATTTACTGATAATGAACCTCTAAATGTAAAGGCAAAATAATGAATCAATGATCAATCTTCGTAAGTCCCAAGTAGAATACAAAAACATAAGTTGCGAAACGACGGGCCCCTGGATATACACCAGAGTGGACAGTTAATCTAGGAGGGGAAGCATCCCCGCCGACCGGTTTTACACCGCCGTAGCCCATTGTCATTGATAAGGTAAAGGAGTAACCTATAGTCAATCAGTTTTGAAAAACGGTTTTAACAATTGCTTGAAACATATCGACAGGCATTGCACCTAATGGGCAGCGCATTACTTGGCAAACTAATGCCTGTAACAACCATAGAATTTGCGAGAATGCTGCTTTTAAGTCGTAACTGTTGAAACTCCTGCACACCCAACTATATTGTCTAGTAGTGCCAACTCCTTCTAGATTAAATGAACTGATCATTACAGCTTAACAAGCTCTTCGATGAATAAGTTGAGAGACATACAACCTTTTAGGTGTGATGGATATTGCTACATAAATATGGGAAGTTTGACGATGAGAAGCTGAAATCTCGTTCCTTAACGTTTTTGTCATAAAGTTGAGATCAACTTGGTAGTTTGCCCGTTAAATGTCAATGTTCAATAAATATCCAAGTACGAGCAGACATGGAAGACTGCCGGGTCTTTATATCTAGTTTGCTGGATATATTGATGACATATGCAATAAAATCATTATTAATATATCGAGCAATATATACTGCTAAATTTGAACTCTTAGTAGCCCACGGTATTATATACTCACGTCCAGTTCGATTATGTGACATGCAGATCCGAGTTAGAAAAGGTCCCCAGTAAACCCTGTGGTGGTAAAAGGCGAACTAAATAGGGTAGTCCTTCGGCACAAAACCGCAAAAACGAGACCCAGCGTGTGGCCAAGATAAAGATCTTCTCCCTGCTCAATAAGCCGCTAAACGCCGAGCACGGCCTAAAATTTGCACCCTTCACCGGCAATGCCGTACGTCTCAACCGAGCGAAATATTTCTCGGAGGACGCTTAAACAACCCATGCTGATGGATCAAAATGCTGTGTGCAAGTGTTCATAGCAATTGTTAACAGCCGTTCTTTAAACACAGATTTTGGACTACAGGAATACTCGTTTACTGTTCAGGCAATGGGCTAACGCGGGTTTGACAGTCGACAGGGGGTTAATACATCTACTTCCTCGCTAGGCATCTGACCCCACCTCTGTGGCTGTATTCCAGGAGTCTGTGTTTTTGCTATTCTGTTTGAGACTAACGGAGATTGATTCACTCCGTACTTATCTTTCGTCTTTTCATACAACCAACCAAGCAACATCAATATTAAAAAGAAGTAACTCCATTAAGTAACCGTTCTATTTTGTACCGATAGAATAGTTTTCAATGTTCTTTTCCGAATACGGGTCCAGATTAAACGCGATTTATGTGCCTTAAATTACGCGAATTGCGCAGCAATCACCAATTAAGGGGAACCGAGAGTGCGTAGTCAAGTCGGTCAGTAACCTATTTGTACTGAAGTATTTCCAATATTATACTACTAAATGAATTTAATAACAAATGTTCAAACATCAAGAAATATACACAAGAAGTTTAATTACACTGTATACCTCACAAATCTATCTGGTATTCCTATTTATGAACAACAGTACGTAGCGATATTCATGTGTATCATGGTTGAGATAAAAAGAAAACCCAAACAAACAACAAAGATCAGTGTTAATTTATTTCGTTTTTATCAGTAGTGATTGATACGGTCTAAAAGTTAAGACATAGAACTTGGCTGGCACGTGACCAATTCCCGTAACCTTTCTTAGCTGACGCTAGGCGTCACTGAAACAAAAAACAAATTCAGAAAACACTTATTGCAGATTAGCTCGTGACGGATTCTAATCAGGCCGTAAAACTATGCCAATGTCACTGGTCTGATAATACAATTAGGAAACTGATGTATTGAGCATTTGTTTTATTACTTAAAAAATCAGTGACGTCATCCATTGTGTTTAGTCATTGAAATAGGTTCGACTATTTCAACGCTAATACCGCTGAATAGATAACTACCCAACTACTACTATGTAACTATTCAACTGTTGCTTTAAGAAGCATGCAAATAGAGAAAACAACAAATTGCACGTAAATTTAGTTCATTTGAATTCCACAAAAAAAACCCACGCTTCATGAATATACACACGCACTGGATTATAATCATAGAATTGACTTGTATCACTTTAATGTGAATTACATGCACTAATATCAAAAAACAAATATTAAGCTGCCTTCGCTGCGTCCTGTTCTTGTTCACAGCGACAAAGTATTAATAGCGGCGTACAATTCATAATGCGCTGCCAGTTGTTCTGAATGAATTATAATAAAATCCCACAAACCCAGTGCTTCTTAACATTATAGAAATGATGCATAGTATCCAATTGGCTTAATGTCTTTAGCTGCGCGTCGAGTAAGGTGTCAACAAAAATACTTTAGTTTGTGTTCTCTGTTTATCTTTTGGAAAAGGTACTAATATTTTTCTACTTGGAACTCACTTAAAATTCGCTTGAATCAATTAACAACTCTGTAATCAGATATTTCACTATAACAGTTTATTTTCAGCCGAACACTGATGGATTGAATTCATCTCGATCTAAATCCAAAATAACACCATTGAGAACAGCTATTATATATTAATATCCTCACCGTAGCTACTTTCTTTTAGATTTAATTGTGTAAAGAAAATTTCATCAACTGTATCCATCCCTACTTTCATGAAATGAATTTGACAGCACGTGTGAGGACCCTTTTATAGACAGTATTTACTGTTGAATAGATGAATGCGTACCATGTCCAATAGACCATATCTGTCACCTGACTGTTCAGAGTGCTCGTTTGTATTTCAGCTCAAGTGAATAGTTGAATGGTTTTATCAGCAGGGGCCTCCGTTTAGGAAATTTTTTAAGTAAGATATAATAACTCGATGCGTGTTGAATAGTTCGAGAAAGCATCCGCCAACTCGGGCTCTTCGGCACCTAACGGTGGCGTATGCTTTCTCTGAAACTATCAAACACCATCTTCGTTATTGTGGTTATCATACAGAAATCATGACACGCCTGAGTGCTGCCAAACACATAGTACGTAACATGCGTTGAGTATTACACAAAAATAATTCATGATGCACTGAGTTTACTAGTATACCTGCTCTATATGTACTCGTCACCTAAACAATGATTCCATTTTTAGTTTTCAAAACGCAATTTGTGTTTTTCATTCCTTGGGAAAATCCTAATTTTAATGGCCGATCAAGCTGTGTTCATAATAATGTATGACGCAGAGACCTTTTTTCCATTGAACCTTAAACACAATTTTTAGGAAGACTTAATGCAAAGAATTATAACGGACGAACAACGATCTTTCGTTAAACATGAAGTATTCACACTTGGGTCAGTCCTAATTTTCTGTTTATCTACAAAAAAACGATGTTTTTTCTATGAAAAAAAAAAACCCTCATTAGATTTCGCTAAACTCCGTTTGCTACTATTATAAAGAAATGTTTCGTATTTTTATGAGATGTGTCTTCAGATATGTGTTATTTTCGTGTCAGAATGTTTTTTTATCGACACGTTCAACCGTTTGTGTTAGGAGCCGACTTATCTACCAGTCTATTAATCAAACTTGATTACATCGGATTATTTGGACTAAGCATGCTTTCCAGCTATCCTAGAAACTACTAGATTTGCTACATGTAGAATTCTCTATTCTAACCTTTCTCAGAAGTGTGTGTACCGTATATTTTAATCACTTTATTTACGCTTTTTATCTTCTTCTAATATACCTGTCTGACTAGGTCTTCGGGTTTTTTATTGGATACATATTACAAAATAATTCCCGTTTCAAAGATTTACTGCATGCTTGCCGAAAGTTTCCTGATAAATTTTTATTAAACCAGATTTTTTTCGACAAACAAATCAGCTCAACATGCCACGGCTCTATTTCAGTGCTAAACATGTTTTTCTTGTTTTACATCACACGAAATGATAATTTTACCCTTTATTACTCACAGGATGCACAATAATAAAAATATACCGCAATAGTTAATAAGCCCTACTAATTGATTAAACTTATTAATTGGTATATAACTCATATAAAATCGTAGTGTCTTATTTTAGCTTTTACAATCTCATCCATAGGCTATTAACTATTGCGGTATATTTTTTATGTATTGCTGCATTCCTGTGAGTAATAAGCATTATCATTTCGTTGATTGTAAAACAGAAAAACATGCTTTACATGAAAATAGACCGTGGCATGTTGAGCGATTTGTGTCGAAAAAAATCTGGTTTTAATAAAAAATTAGTGCAGGAAACTTTCAGGCAAGCACAGTAAATCTTGAAACGGAATTATTTTGTATATTGCTATCCATATAAAAATAACCCGGGGAAGACCTATGTCAGACAGTGTATATAATTAAGAAAGAAGATAAAAAAAGCGTAAAATAAATGATTAAACTATAGCGTACAAACACACTTCTGAGAAAAGGTTAGAAAACGATACTCTATGTTACAATCTAGTAGTTTCTTAGGATAGCCTGAAGCATGCTTATTCAATTAATTCGATGTAGTCAAGTATTGATTAGATGACGCATAGAATAAGTCGCTCTAACACAACCGGGCCTTGAACGTGATCGATTAAAAACACTTCTGACACGAAAATGAACACAATCTGAGACCATCCTCATAAAAAGATACGAACATTTCTTTATTAAATAGTACAAGGCAGATTTACGAAAACAGTCATGAGGGTCTGGAGTTGTTTTTTTTCATAGAAAAAAAAATCTTTGTTTGTAGATAACAGAAAATTAGGACTGACCCCAAGTGTGAATATTTCATGTTAACGAAGATGTTGTTCTCGCGCTCCGTATATAATTCTTGCCCATTAAGTCTTCCCTTAAAAATGTCGTTAGGCTTCATGCCGAAAAAAGTCTCTGCGAATCAATACATATGAACCACAGCTTGATCGGCCATTAAAATTAGGATTTTTCCCAAGGAATGAAAAACACCTAAATTGCGTTCTTGAAGACGAAATTAAATTCATTTGTTTTATGCGAGTATAATAGCAGGTTAACTAGTAACTCAGTGCATCATGAATATCTTTCTGCTGTCATACTCAAGCATGTTACGTACATGTAGTTGCACACTCAAGCGTGTCATGATTTCATGTAATAGGAACTAAATAACGCAGATGGTGTTGAAAGTTCAAGAAAGCATCGACCACCGAGCGGCCGAAGGCCCGAGTTGGGATGCTTTCTCTGAACTATTCAACACCATCGCAGTTATTTATTTACTGAAAAAAATTTCCCTAAACGGAGCCCCTGCCTGATAAAAACCATTCAACTATTCACTGTGCTGAAATACCAAAGCGAGCACTCTTGAACAGTCAGGTGACAGACTATGGTCTATTGCATGGACCATCATCATATTTCAACAGTAATTACTGTCTATAAAAGGGCACTCACACGTGCTGTCAATCATTTATGAAAGTAGGGAATGGATACAGTTGATGAAATTTTCTTTACACAAAATAAATCTAAAAGAAGAGTTAGCTACGGTGAGATTATATATAAATACTGTTCTCATGGTGTGATTTTGGATTTAGGAATCTTGGGTTAGATGAATTCAAATCCATAGGTTCAGCTGAAAATTTAAAATGTATATAGTGAAAATGCTGGATTAAGAGTTGTTAATTGATTCAAGCGGAATTTTAAAGTGAGTTCCAAGTTAGAAAATATAGTAACCTTTTCAAAAGGATAATAAGAGAACACAACTAGTATTTTTGTGAACCTTTACATCGGACCGCCAGCTAAAGACATGTAAGCCAATTGATACTATCTATCATTTCTATAATGTTAGACCTGGGTTTGTGGGATTTATTATAATTCATTCAGAACAACTGCAGCCATTAGAATGTCACGCCGCTATTAATACTGTTTTGTCGCTTGTGAACAATGAACAGGACACGAAGCAGCTAATATATGTTTTTGGCTTATTAGTTGCATGTAAATGGCAAATTAAATTGATACAAGCAATTTATGATTATATATCCCAGTGCGTGTTTAATTCAATGAAAGGTGGTTTTTTTTTGTGGAATTCAAAATGAAACTAAAATTTACGTGCAATTTGTTGTTTTCTCTATTTGCAAGTCTAAGCCAACAGTTTGAATGATTACAAGTAGTAGTTGGGGGTAGTTATCTATTCAACGGTATTAGCGTTGAAATAAGTCGAACTATTCAATGACTAAAACACAAGGATGACGTCACGAATTTTTTTAGTAAGTAAAACCAACATGCTCAAACTCAGTTCCCTAATGTATTATCCAGACAACGAGTGACTATTGGCATAGTTTACGGCCTTGAGATCTAGAATCACGTCACGAGCAATTCTCAATTAGTGATTTTCTTGAATTGTTTTGTTTCAGTGACCCACGGATTCAGCTAAAAGAAAGGTTACGGGAATTGGTCACGTGCCAGCCATTTCATGTCTTTACTTTTAGACGTTAATCAACACACTGTAGTAAAAAGCGAAATAAACTTATAACTGATCTTTGTTGTTTGTTTCGGTTTTTTTTATCTAAACCATGATACAATGAATAACAAGCTACGTACTGTTGGTTCATAAATAGAATACCAGATTAATTTTGTGGGTATAACAGTGTAATAAACTTCCTTTGTGTTATATTTCTTGATGTTTGACATTTGGTTTTATTAATTCATTTAGTAGTTAAATATTGGAAATACTTCAGTACAAATAGGGTCTGAGCCGACTTGACTACGGCACTCTCGGTTTCTAAATTTGATTGCTGGCGAAATTCGTAATATAAGGCACATAAATCGTTTTGAATCTGGACCCGTTCAATTCCGGAAAAGAACATTAGGAAAAACTATTCTATCGTACCAAAAAGAAAGGTTTATCACTTTGAGTAATTCTTATTTATATTGATGTTTGTTGGGTTGGTTGTATGAAAAGACGAAGATAACGTACGGTTGCCATCAATCTCGTTTAGTTCCCAATACAGAATACAAAAACACGACTCCTGGATACACCAGCAGGTGGGGTCAGATGCCCTAGGAGGAGTAAGTAATACCCCTGAATGGACTGGTCACCACCCGCCGTTAGCCCATTGCCTGACAGTAAGACGAGTTATTCTGTAGTCAAAATCATGGTGTTTAAAGAACCGACTAACACATTGCTATTGTGAAACACTTCACACAGCATTTGACCTTCAGCAGGTTGTTTAACGTCCCTCTCGAGAATATTTTCGCTCGGCGTTGAGACGTCGCCATTGCCGGTGAAGGTTGCAATTTTAGGCCTTGTTGGCTCGGCGTTTACGGCTATTGAGCAGGGAGAATCTTTTATTCGTGCCACACCTGGGGTCTCGGTTTTTTCGGTTCACCTTGTGCGAAGGACTACCCTATTTAGTCGCCTTTTACGACCACCAAGGGTTACTGGGACCTTTTAACCCGGATCTGCATGTCACATTAATCGAACTGGACTGAGTTTAAATAACCGTTTAGGGCTAACTAATAGTTCAATTTACAGTATATATTTGCTTTCGAAATAGATAGATGATTTTTCATCAATATGTTCGATCAATATATCCAGCAAATAGATATAAAGACCACCGCAGTTCTTCCATTGTCTGCTTTCGTACTTGGATATGTTTAGAACATTGACATTTAACGGCAAACTTACCAAGTTGACTCAACTTTATGACAAAAACGGGACGATGTCAGCTTCTCCATCGCAACTTCCATAATTTATGTAGCCAATATTCTATCATCACCTATATATTGGTGTGTAGTCTCTCAACTTATTCGATTTACGCAAAGCTTGATCTGCGTTATGATCAAGTTTTTTTAATCGAGTGGGCTACTTACAAATACAGTTGTTGTTGCAGGGATTTTCAAAAAGTTACGCTTAAAGGCAAGCATTTTCGCAAATTCTATGGTCGTTATAAGGATTTTACGTTTGCCAGTATGCCTGCCATTAGTGCACATGCTGTCTGATATGTTTCATAGCAATTGTTAACGTTTCTCAACATTGATTTGACATTAGGTACTCCCTTTACCTGATCACAGACCAATGGGGCTCACGGCGGTGTAACCGGTCGGCAGGGATGCTTCCCCTCCTAGATACCTGATCCCAACCTCTAGGGTCTGTATACTCCCAGGGGTCATTTTCCCCCACTTATGTTCTCGGATGTCAAATTCATCTTGGTGCCATCCTTTCTTCTATGTTTCGCCACCATATATAGTGAAATACGATTATCTATTAAATGTGCAATGATGTTTTGGTAATCTACTTCCTCCTCTCGCTCGCTTCGTTTTGATAAATATAAATAGATACACAGTTATATCAGTGGCAATACAATCTTCCGATCTTATGGAGCTTTCTCTCGAGAGTCTTCAATAATCTAGATCTTGTTCTTTATGATTTATCGTGTTCAGTGAATTACCAACAATAACCTCCTACCTTAGGTAAAACTATAATCTTCTAAAATATATGATTTTGCGATAATAAATATATAAATGTTTATTGATTCTTGTTTTCACTTATCCGGTTCCTCGTACATCCTCTCGCACATATACAACCACCCGCTAATTATGAATGTACAGTCTAGGCATTGCGTAACGGCCCTCTCTCTCGTAGATCCTCATTTAACTCGTAATCTTGTTGTAATTCCTGATCAAAGTAGGTTTTCGCTCGTGCCTATCGCGTGGCGTGGTCCCTTATACTGGCTCCAGGTTTCAATTGTTCCATATAAATCATCTCCATAGCATCTCAGTGGTTAAAATTAGGAGGGACCTCTAAATACTGTGTGTGCAACCCTCTCGTCCCCTCATTCTTCTTGACGCTATATTTAAGGTCCCTAAAAATCCTAGCGTGGTCTTATCTGGTCTAGTCTGTGTCCTACACAATATTGTAGTGTGAGTAATTAACAACTAACCTCTAGGTATCTTGCTGAACACATCTGTCCACCGCAAGTTCCTTCCCTCGGATCTTAATAAGAATGCATTAAATGAGGGGGAAAATATGATTTAACAATCTATTAAAATCAGCACAGTATACTAGTTTATTCATCACCACATCACTTCCCTACTACTTACAACCATAATACTGTCAATGTTTACAACGCGTGAGAGAGAGTTAAATGTAATATGACGGTCACAAACCAATAGCGAAAAATCACATTTATACATTGGTATTACCACACTGGAAACACAATTTTGAACACATCAGTCCGTTTCCCTACTATAAATGTCTGACCAATGTTATATAATACTCTAATTACTAGCACATACAGAACACTGAAGCAAAGATTATGGCGAACACTGAACGCTAGCGATGCCTCTATCAAATCAGTTCATCTAAACTGTCACGTGCCGTTCTACAAAACTTACCTTCTATCGTGCTCTATCAATATTAAAACTATAAAAATCATAGAATTATAAGCCAACATATATTAATTCTTTAGTATCTGAAGCATTTTAACAAGAAGGGATACAACTCATACATAAGTACAGTTTCATTAACAAACAAAGCGCAATATGCCACTACAAAGGCCAGAAGAGATTGAAAATGGCACACAATTAATTAAGCAAACCCATTCAGACGTTTTTGACCAATCTGTTTCTGTGATCGACTGTTTCGTCGGACTATGCTATTCAATAATACATTAACGTAGATAACGAACCATCTACCGACTTCCTATATAATTGAGGTGGATATGTTAACTAGTAGATAAGTCATTCAACCTACAAGTCATTTCTGAGGTAATTCATATTCGGAATATATCCAAGTTATGTATATATTCATCAATAATCCATGGTTTGATACTGTTGAATTTCACAGTGTTGATATTCGACTATCCGGTCCTCCGTGATTTTGATTTAAGATTATGTCTCTTCTTTAAACTAAATGACGTTACAATACATCAAGAGTTACAACACAAGTTTTTGTGAAAGCACATCAACCGCTTACAGACAAAATGTGCGTAACATAATAAATTATTTCACTGTATGTTTGTCTCGTACACCCCATCCCACCCCCCCACACGTGTGTGTTGGTGTAGTACTATTAATATATATATTATTATATATATATATATATTATAATATAGATATATATAATATATATGTATATAATATATATATAGTTATATATAGTATAAATATAATATATATATATATATACACACACACCACATCGAAAATTAGAAGCGCTTTAGAACATTGATAAGAACTTCAATTGAGTCTAGGGCCGTCTGTTAAAGTAGGATGTCCCAGCAGGTTCCAGGACTGGCCCTGGTAGAAATTCCAGGGCGAAGCCCCCGGAAATTGATGAGTTTAGCACTTTTCAGTGAGGTCCTGGGCCGGCTTTCAAGCCCCCATCGTGATCCCAGGATTGGCTCTTGGTAGGTCCAGGGGGCAAAGCTCCTGAAAACTTGAGAGGGTTATAAGCATTTTCTTGGTCTGCAGGGCCGCATTTTAGCATATTATTTTAAATGGGGGGTCCATATGCAACACCCCCTCCTGTTACAGCCTTGTTGTCGACTGCATTTCAACATTTTACAACAAAATCACTTTTGTTATTTTTAGAACCATACCTTAATAAGTACAGAATCGACATTTGCCCTATTTCCTTTGACCTTTGAAAATAGCTCATGTGCTTGAAAATTTCTTTTAAAAAAACCGTAGCAGGCTTCATCACCCCTCGTCTTTTTTTTTTTCAAGGGGAGGGGGGATGCAACTACCGCAATTCCCCCATTGAATTCCATTTTTCAAGATGTCATGGATACTGAATCGGGAGCGCACGTACGTTTAAGCCGTCATGGAATTCAGCTATAGCATCATAAATCAGCCCACCAGGTACTGTTTCTGCTTATCGCATTGTCGAAAAATATACACTTAGTTTATAGCCAAATATTATAATGAAACGAAAAGCAAAATTGTATCCAGAAAGAGCAAAACAATCTTCCCCCTCCCCCCTCTCTCTCTCTCCTTTGTTTTTTATTTTGTTTTTTTATTATTTTACAAAATCAAAAGGGGGGTACAACCCACTTAAACCGCCCTCTAAATCCGCCAAAGATGCATAAGCAATATCTTTAGATGAATCTTCCAAATAGGGAACAACACCTCATATTATATTTATATCGGCATCATAAGAAAGGGTAGCTAAGGTAAGGATGAAAAACTTGGAGACCACACACGATGGTACATGAAATATGCGATCTAGCAAATAAAATCATCATAATGGCGTCAAATGTACATTAGATTGTTTCTATTGCCAAAAAATTATGGGAGAGGAGTGCTTCAACAAATTGAATTCGGAATATGGAAAGAGTTTAAATTGAATATTACTGACATTCCATTAACTTAGGAAATTTATGTATGTGAAACTGTTTGCAGCAAAGGGGTCGATCATTGAATATTGGACCTTTGAGAAAGCCGGATCAAAGTCGTGAATCTAGTCAATCGATAATAAGAGAAAGAAACTCGGGGACAACATCATTAAAAACCTATCATTAAAAAAAATGCCTTAAATTAGAATATAACCTGTGACGGAAAAACCAAAGCTGTGCATTTAGCTTAAACAATAAAAATTGCTTTCTTTGTTGGTTTATTGGTGATGAGGAAACTAGCATTGCATTTAAAAAAACACGGGCTGATTTGTGAATAGATGTAGTTATCCTAGTGTACGTGTTGTGCTTCAAAACCCTGGGGATTTCAAAACAAAAAGGCGAAGTTAAGCTTGTGCAAACGTAATCTACATCCAAAAAAACATACCACACAAAAGGTGTAGAGAACAAACTTTCTCACTCTTTGCAATTATGATTGTCAGATTTTAATTTCGTTTTGGAAAATGATTCGGATTGACTGGGAAGTGAGAAGGATGCAAAGTCAATGATAGTAAAGGAACGATAAAGAATGGAATATTTCGTGGCAGAAAATGGAAGGAAAACTTAAACAATGCATTGCCACTCAATAATACGGATGTAGACTTCCAATCCTTAAATTAGAATTGTAACCTGTGACGGAAAACCCAAAGTGTGCATTTACTTAAACAATAAAGATGCTTTCTCTTGTTGTTTATTGGGGTGATGAAGGAAACTAGACTTGCATAAACAAATTAATAACCCGCGTTTTCATGCATATGATAGTTTTCTTCTATCATCCAATTCCCTGGCATCCAACCGGTACAAGAAGCAATTTATATTGTTTATAATTTTTATTTTTACGCATTTTCTAAACATTATAAACTAGAACTTGCCGTGTCCTTCAACCTTACATATAGGTATATAGGTTGGATGTGTTATTCAATTAACAATCATTTAATTTTCACAATTAGTGTCCAATTTGATATATCCCGAAGAACTCCGATATAAAGAACCACAGAATCTGACATATCTGATTCAATATTTGGACTAGTTTACTTAAAATACTCTAATGGCAGGGCTGACAACTAAATATATATGATGAAGCGTGATGACTTACTTGGCCAATCGTCAACTTTTCCCTGTCTATGTAGTTAATCATACCACTCATCACCTGCTCGCTTATGTGACGTGAATTATTCCAGTTGAGATTTCGGATACGCAAAAGAGCATGCTATGCGTATGAGGGACTTTCTTAAAGCGAGGCCAGACTGACTACAGATAAAAGTTGATGCTACAGGCTGATAAACGACATCCTCGGTTTAAAGTCATTATTTCGCAAATTCTTCAGAAGTACACGGTCAGCATGATAACATGACCATTGTATTTGCGATTACAAGATTATCATTAAGTATAGTGGTAATTGATGATTTGTTTTCATACCCTTTGTTAGACTGTCATTTTTCACCTACTAGATTTAAGACTACGGGTAATTTTTTCCGGTTACTTTCATAGTTCGGACTAAGGGCTCACGCGGGCTGTGACCGTAGCAGAGGATGCCTCTGCTCCTCCACATGGCAATCGAATGAATCACTACCTTCGCTTTATGTCGAGGTCCGTGTGCCTAACATCGATTATGTAGAATGTTTTTTTTAATTATGATTACGTTTGAGCACAATGTTAACTTCCGCCTGTTTTTGTATTTAAGCACTAAAGAATATCATAAATGTTGATAACATTTCGTTACTTTAAATGGAACAGCCAAGTTCGAAAACCTTTGATCCTCACGAATCGGTCCTATTTAATGGATAAATGGACACATCGCGAACATGTGACATCTTCAAATAACACGGATCTACCCATGGGGGTCCGGGTTAGAAATGGTCCTCAGCCATCCCTTGCGTGTCGTAAGAGGCGACTAAATGGGGCGGTCCGGAAAAACCGAGGTCCCGTGTCACAGCAGAGTGGTGGCACGAAAAGATCCCTCCCTGCTCTAAGCCCTGAGTTGCCGAGCATAGGCCTAAATTTTGCCAGCCTTCACCGGCAAATGGTGACGTCTCCAATGAGTGAAATATTCTCGAGTGGGACGTTAAAAACAATATATAATCCAATCAATCAATCAAAACCGGATCCAACTGGTTTGCAACAATAAATGCTTTTATTGGATGATAAAATGCAATGTCAATTTCAAAGGAAATATTAGAGAAAGATTTAGTGAATGTAAGTATTAGATTTGATGTCGTACCAATGAGTATCTCCCGATATTTTTCACCTTTAATAACGCAACATGTCCATCTTTCACCCTGGTATTTCAATTTCAATCATTTTCGCCAAAATAATGTGTTCAAGCTTTATGAACGTGTAGAGAAATTGAGTGCAAGTTTTATATTCTTGCGACACATCACTATGGTTCTTTCTGGAATCGTTTCAAAGCTTCAATTCAGTACATGACGCAAAACATCAGAGCGAATTTTTTTTTTTTTTTTTTTTTTTTTTTTGTAATCTACATTTTCATTTTAAATTTCAACACACATTCATTAACACATATGTATATTATACCTACCTACATTAAATATAAACCAACATTTATACTATTACATACAATATATATCATATACACTGCAATTTGAATGTGATTTTCATTTTAATAAAGAATTCTATTTATATGATTTACATAAGTATAATAGACAATAGGTATACAATGGTATATATGTAATTTATAATGGAAAAAAAAGCCAAAGTCGTATATAACAGATTGAATAAGCAAAGGAAATTACTAGAAGATTTTTCGAAGAACATACAGGTATACCACCCTATGCTGCCGTAGAGTCCACACAAACACAACAATATGAGTATCTCAGATATCTTTTTCACCTTATAATAACGCAACATGTCCATCTTTTCACCCTGCGTTTATTTCAATTTTTCAATCATTTCGCCAAATAACAAGCTTTATGAACGTGGGTAGAATTGAGTGTAGTTTTATATTCTTGCGACACATCACTACGGTTCTTTCTGGAATCGTTTTCAAAGCTTCAATTCAGTACATGACGCAAACATCAGAGGAATTTCTTAGTTATTCGATATTAAACACGAATGTTTGAAAAACTACTAGTGCTTTCATTCACAGTATGGGGCATATTCGTGTTTCTTAAGAGGACTGTGCTTCCTGCGACATGTCTTAGGCAAAGAAAACCCTCATTTTGGTTGTTTTTTGACGAAAATAAATAGGCCGCTCGCTTACGACTTACCAATATTATCGCGAACCTCAGCGTTACCCAAATCTTCTTCACCATGGTCACGATGGACCACGGTGGATACGAATGATCATCTTCATCAATAAATTTTCTGGTTTTTCTTATTTGAATCCCCTAAAATTATTTAATTTTCACTTGGGACAATTGTTGATCCGCCTATCAAAGGCATACGTACATGTAAAATGCGCCACGTGCTTGTACCAAATGACGTACCGTCTTATCGATCGACATTCTGTGTTAGATTATTGCTGCATGTTATGGCAGTGGCGGATTTAAGGGGGGGGCCCAGGGGGGCCGGCCCCCTTTTTGGTGACATAAAATTAAAATCATATGTATTAGAATTATAGCTAAATAACCCCTAAAAATGACTTTAAAAGCCCTTAAACCAAGAGCTTCCGGGGCTCGCCCCCTGGCCCCCACTTGGGCTCTTCAGACCTTAGTGCCAGCGACGTATAGCAGGCCCCCTTTTTCCAAGGACCGGCCCCCCTTTCGGACAAATCCTGGATCCGCCACTGTATGGTACATGCAAATCTTATAATGTAATTTTA
>CAJDSM010021632.1:18051-35190 GCA_903981925.1 Ostrea lurida
AACTTTGAAATGAGAAAAAACCCACGAATTATACATGTAANTCTGAAACGGAAGACCTTAATTACAGATTTATTTTTTTTTGTACATGACGTATTTTATGTGATGCCAGGCCTAGATTTAGACTTTCCGGCAGGCTGTCATAACGACTAAATAACTATAGAACCATTCAATGTTCATTTCACTGCAATTTATAGCGTCCATTTCTAGTTTCGTAGACTAGCATCCTGTGCATTTCAAGTCAGCATTTACGATGCGAATTTCAAACACATTTTACACGTCTCAACTATTTGTATTTTACAAGGTAAAATACATGTGCAAATGTATGTTGTAGACCGGGGTTGTAGAAAATGAATTGTAAGAACTGACATTATAAAATTTTAATATTTTTATCGAGGTATGACCAAAAAAAAAAAAAATTAACCGAATGACATTGAAAAAAAAAACCTTTAAGGTCGTTGTTTTTCTTTGGATTTTTTTTTCAATTGTCTTAATTTATTTTGCTCATATCTTGATGAAAAAAATATTGTAGTACTAGATCATAAATCTGTTTCCTATAAATTTCTTGTCATCAAAGTCAACAAGATGGGAAGTATTTCACTCAAGACATTAGTATTCATTTGTCATCGTCCTTGACCTAATCTCTGAGACTGATAC
This sequence comes from Ostrea lurida, assembly GCA_903981925.1. Taxonomy (NCBI): domain Eukaryota; kingdom Metazoa; phylum Mollusca; class Bivalvia; order Ostreida; family Ostreidae; genus Ostrea; species Ostrea lurida. The sequence goes on from CAJDSM010021632.1 coordinate 18,706, forward strand.
CTATAAATTTCATATCAGTGAAATTATAACGTGAAAAACAAACATACTGACTGTATTTTCACATTTAGCGATATCGATTAATTAAGTGTTACAGCACGAATGAGTAATGTTATTTTCAAATCAGATTTCAACAATTTCCTCGTTTTAATTTGTTTTCAGGAACTTGTTTGAAACAGGAGAATTTTCGAATCGATTGACCGATATGTTTTGACTGTAAACCGGTATCTAGTCCGCTATAGATAATTTTACTTCTCTCATAATGTTCTACTTTTTTGACAATCACGCATGTCATCTGTTAACACACAATTTTGGTTAGAGTTTTCAGTAACACAATTCATGGGTGAAACATCCTATTGAGAAAAGATTTTTACATTGTAGAAAACATTGAAAGTGGTGCAAATAGGTCTGAAGAACTCTCTTCATAACGTCTAAGTACCAGTTCTTACACATGCACTTTACCTTAACCTTTACGCTCTCAGCGCTAGGCGTATCAGACCTCCACATCGCGTTTCTACCCCGCCCCGTCTCTGGCCGCTGTTCTGGTCATGTTGCAGTTGGTTCATCCTGCCTGGTTCCTTTCCTTTCCCACGGTTCTACCCCATGTAGTTTTTGGTGTGCCTTTTGCACGGGTTGTATACGTAACCTTTATATTTCTTGACAGTCACTTAAGTGTAATTATCAATGAATCTCCAGAATGAAACAATCAACAGATTTGTATTTAGAATATAACAATTAACAGATTTGTAACGTGGAAACTTTTAAAGAACACTAGCTCAAGGATCGAATTTCTTTTTAATATTTGAAATGTGCTTTTATCCAACCGTGGTTCTATGCTTAATTTGGTGCAAAGATTTTCTGTAAGTAATACCAACATGATAAACTGCACTGACTCTCTATGTATTCCCCATTTTGCAACAAGAAGAATTAGACGAGAAAAAAGAAAGATAACTGATTTTCGAAGTAAGTACATGAAAAGAGTGATAATTCGAAATTTTTGATCTCATGGACGACATATTGGTAGTGTCTACATAATACGGAATCAGAACAGTACAAATATTGACGATCCCGTCTGTCACACGCATTCATGTGATATTCACTTCCAATGCCGACACGTTCATGAAACAATTAAACTAAGGAAAGAGTATCGTACATAAATTGCATGAACACAATGATATAATATTTAATAGGACGTACATGTATACTTTAAAATTATTAGATTGTAAATTTTGCAACTTTCCTATTGTCACCTGTAGCAATATTCCATCCACCTCCAAAGGGTTTATGTCTCTCAGCTGATTCTATACGTAAGAGCTTGTTAAGTGTATGATCAGTATTTAAATTGAGGAAAGCTTGACAAACAAATAGATGTTGCAGGAGTTTCAACAGTCACGTTTAAAGTCAGCATTTCGCAAATTCTACTGTTGTTACAATGTTCAGTCTAGTTTGCCAGTACAACCATTGGATCAAATGCTGTCTAAATCGCCATAACTATCATAGAATTTGTGAAATGCGGACTTGAAATCCCTGTAATGTCAACGTGTTTATCAGTAGCTTGCCTCGATTTAAAAATTGATAATGTGCAGAACAAGCTCAAGCTCAATTCGCCAAAATTTCGATCGATTCAAATGCCGAAATATAAACAAATACCATATGACATTGTGATATATCTTTTATTGTGTATACAATTGACATGAAATAACAATAAAGTATAGAGAAATAAGAAGTACATTTAGGGTTCGGGGGTGGGTGGGTATAAAAGAACCTTGAGCAAACATACTCAACTTAACTTGTATTATCTGTTACAATGAAACACCATTTTGCTCATTATGATTACTGGTGTACACTAAAATAGGAATTATAGCAATCGCTGATATAGAAGATGGTTGATCGACAGAAATTACTGATATGCTGTTTTATTTACAAAGTCTTCAGACGCTAAATTACATTCAAACAATCAGAAACATACACAGTAGACGGTCTGTGGTTTTTGTCGGAAGAATCAGATACTGGCTGATGTTTGAGCCACAAATAATAAATGAAGTGAATATCTAAAAAATAAAAAAAAAAATAAAAAAAGAGATGGGTCCACGCCAGTGACTTAAAATGAATGTTCATCCTATCAGCCAGTAGAGCCACGTCAGTAACTTAAATTGACTGCTCGTCCTTCGCCATCAGCCAGTAGGTTGTCATATGGCCTTTCCCCTATAAAATGGCAAGGACTTTGGAAAATAATGTATTATTTTTCAAATGTAAAATGCTGCAGTTTCTTTTTCCGTTATGGTATGTTTGTTTTCAACCCTGTGTCGAACAAATACTCATGGATCAAGCGGTATGATTTTCATTTTAGAATTTCTACACAAGTGCATGTGATGTACATAAGATGTCAGCAGAGGATGCTTACTCCTCCATGGCACCTGATCCTGCCTTCGCTTTTGTCGAAGGTCCGTGTTGCCCTACACTCGATTTTGTATGTGTTTTTTGGACTATGATTACGTTTGATACTTTGTTACTTCGCCATTTTATATCCCTATCATAGCACAATTAAGTATCATGTTACCTTTATTAGGATGCTTCCTCGTTCGTGTAAAACAAACAAGTCATGAGAAACCAACAGGTTTCGGGTCATCAAACTCACATGAATCTTCATAGCTTCAAATATAACAAAACTCATTTCAATCTATTGTTTTAATTTTCAAAATGGAAATATGTTGTTATCTGCAAATGATAAAGTTCACCTTTTTCATATTCGTACAATCACTATTCTAAATTTACATGTAAATATTAGTATCAAAATTTGTTTTTATTCAAAACGAATGTCTCCCCAAATTGAAAGTGCTCCAAATTACTACCTTTTCACCTTAACGTACTACATGGTATGGAGAAGAAAGCAGAAACATAGACATTATGAATGGTACGTTGTGCTTTGAGAAATATGATGGAGAAAACATTTAAAACCAATGTGACCCTTGCACATGAAAAAAGCTACAAAACACTAAGAACTCTTTGATCAATTGTAAATTGTAGGAAATTATTATATTCCTTGTTTGAACCATGTGAACATCATGAAATGATAATAAAGTATTGAACAAAATTTCAAAGCTATCCAGTATGCTATATAGGAAGAGAAGTGTTCACAAGCTATTTTACACCCACACCCCTCTTAGATCCACCATAATTTGTATAAAATAATCGGATCCTCCTCTTCAGAAAATATGCTCATCTACAAATAGCCATGAAGCATTGTACAAAATTTCAAGTCTATCTGATAAGCTGTATAGGAGAATAAGCGTTCAAAAGCTATATTACACTTTCCACCCCTATTGGATCCACCATAACTTGAAGGAAAATATTAATTGGATCCTCCTGGCCAGACAATAAGCACATCTACAAATGGTAATTAAGCATTATACCTAGTTTTAAATCTATCTGATAGTCTGTATAAAAGGAGAGGTGTTTCACAAAGTTATTATACATTCTCCACCCCTGTTGATCCACCATAATTTGATTAGGAAATCAATTGGAATCATTCCTGTAACATGAGCAATATGCACATGAAGCATTTTACAAAGTTTCAAGTGTATATGATAGACAATATTGAAGGGAAGTGTTCACAAGCTAATTTTACACCCTCCACCTATGTTGGATCCACCATAACTTGAAGGAAAATAATTGGATCCTCCTGTCCTAACAATATGCAAATATACAAATGGCAATGAAGCCATTGTTCAAAGTTTCAAGGCTTTCTGATAGGCTGTATAGAATGAGAAGTATTCACAAGCTATTCTACACCCTCCACCCCTGTTGGGTCCACCATAACTTGAAGGAAAATAATTGGATCTTCCTGTCCTGACAATATGCATATCTACAGATGGCAATGAAGCATTGTGGAAAGCTTGCTATCTGATAAGCTGTATAGGGCTTGTTGTAAAATGCTGACTCTGGAGCCTCCAGTTTTGGACGTCCAAAGTGGAGAGAGGGTGGAGTCTCTTGTCATAAGAGATTGTCTGGGTGGAGCTGTTAGAGTTAATTCCAGAAGATATTATATATTATGATTTTTAATAATCAAAATAACTTGTCTGATTCATTGAGGTGAACCATCAAATTAGGGTATGGGAACATGAAAAGAATGTTACTCCCAATTACAAAGGAATTTGTAACTTGCCATGCTCATTGTTTTTAAAAGGCCGTCACAGCAGGATATTGCCTGATATCAAATTTACTGCTTGCTGCAGTGACAAATCTTTTAATGCTCTACTTTTACATTAACATGTGAACGTTAGTAAAGGATAACTTCATACTAGTTTCATTCCAAACAGGAGTTCTTCATCTATTTAACACAGAGAGGTTTTTTTGCTGGATTAGCTCTGTGCTGTTATATGTTATCTCAAATTTAATGGACAGCACAGAACCAGTATTCTTAGGCACAGGAAATTGAAATGACAGATATAATGAGTGTAGTGTTGAAATTCACTTCCGAAGCTCCATCTTTGACAATATTTTATGACAAGAGGCTCCATCCTCTCTCCACTTTGGAGGTCCAAACTTGGAGGCTCCAGAGTCAGCATTTTACACCAAGCCGCTGTATAGGAGGAAAAGCGTTCACGAGATTTTTAGAGACAGACGGATGGACGGACAGAAAGTACGAAAACATATGAGGGTAGACATAAATACACTAAAACTGTTGAAGTTCTAGTTAACACAAATCAGATTTCCTCTACCGCATGTTATTGGAATTGGTGACGTTCCACAACCAGAAAATACTTTTTATGAAATCAATTATACCGGTACCCTAAAGAGTAGGACTAGCATCTTTTTAAGATTATACCGGTTCGTTAAATGTATACCGGTGTGTTAAAACATTGATCTATTGATTAATATGAGAGCAAGTTTGTGGTTTGCCTGTAGTCACTGTTCACATATTGCATATAGTGATGAATGAGAACCGTTGTAGTTAAAGGTGACATTAGAGCAATATTCCATCATAATCCGCATATGAATGGAACCACACAAACTCGCATTAACAGTGATGACGGTTAGAAATAATATAACATGTCTATATGGGAGTTTGGTGTAAATTCGGATATTGTTTTTTTTTTCCTTATGGTTAAATTTGTTGCTTACCTTCTCCGTTAGATTCCATTCTAGATGCTGTGTTAACCGTGTCCCCAAACAAACAGTAACGCGGCATCTCTACCCACAACCCCCGCACAAACTGGGCCTGCGAAATAAAGCACAAACAAAACAACAGTAACGCGGCATCTTCTCTCCCACAACTCCCGCACAAACTGGGCCTGCGAAATAAAGCACAAAACAAACAAACAGTATGCGCGCATCTTCTCTCCCACAACCCCGAACAAACTGGGCCTGCGAAATAAAGCACCAAACAAACACAACAGTAACGAGGCATCTTCTCTCCACAACCCCCGCACAAAACGGGCCTGCGAAATTAAAGCACAAACAAACAAACAGTAACGAGCATCTCCTCTCCCACAACCCTCGCACAAACAGGGCCTGCGAAATAAAGCACAAACAAACAAACAGAATGGGCATCTTCTTCTCCCACAACCCCCGCACAAACAGGGCTGCGAAATAAAAGCACATTTCATTTCATTTATTTCATTCACTCAAATATTATCAATGGTACATGAGGTACATTTATAAATATAATTATATAAACATATTTCAAAGGGTACAAGTATATTAATATTACATACATATAACATGAACCATAGCACAAATACATGAAGAGGAGGAGCATAATACAAATAGATCTGAGATTTAATACATGTAAATATATAATGGGAACAGCAGACTAACTCTTGGATTTTAGAAATGAGAATACATAGATTTTAAAGTTTTTAAAATTGATGATGTCATTACATTCTCTGAATTTCAGTGTGTTTGGTACATGACAATATCTAGAAACCAAATATTCTTACGTAGAGTTGATAATGATTTACATCTAAAATGAAGTATATTAGTGGTAAGGTCTTCCAGGGAAGACATGTGTCGCCTGCCTACTTTTTATTTCCATTTGAAAAATTACTTATCATTTAAAATATCATCATGGCAAAAGTACATGTACATAATTATACTTTTTGTCAGAATTCAGTTCTGTTAATTTACCAGGATGACAATGCATACATGTATTCTAACATGATGCATAGATGAAAGATGGGATATTGTTATGAGATGCCATTTGTGAGATTAATATGATATAAAGACATATTTAATTCAAGGTTCTCAGGCCCTCAGTCATTAGTTTGTTGACAAATTTGTTCATGTCAAAAAAATAAAGTTGCGTCAAACAGGAAGTGGACATGTGACAGATTAGAAACTGCGTTACACAATACAGTTCTCCATACTGATGTTCTGTGCCAAATATCAGGAAGCTGGACCTGTGTGGTTCCTGGAGAAAAATGTGACAGGAAATTAACCATGTGAAAAAATATTCTAAGTTGCGTCAACAGGAAGTGGACATGTGGCAGAATGGAAACTGTGTTACCACGATACAGTTGTCCATATTGATGCTCTGTGCCAAATATCAGGAAGCTGGCCTGTGTGGTTCCTGAGGCAAATGTGACAGAAATGTGTCCATGTTAAAAATATTAAGTTGCGTCAAACAGGAAGTTACAATGCGGCATATTGGAAACTGTGTTACACGATACAGTTGTCCATACTCTGATGCTCTGTGCCAAAATACCAGGAAGCTGGCCTGTGTGGTTCCTGAAAAATGTGACAGAAATGGTGTCCAATGTTAAAAATATTCTTAAGTTGCGTAAAACCAAGAAGTGACATGCGGCAGATTGGAAACTGCGTTACACGATACAGTTCTCCATACTGATGCTCTGTGCCACAATATCAGGAAGCTGGGTCTGTGTGGTTCCTGAGAAAAATGTGACAGAAATGTGTCCATGTTAAAAATATTCTAAGTGCGTCAAACAGGAAGTTGACATGCGGCAGATTGGAAAACTGCGTTACACGATACAGTTCTCCATACTGATGATCTGTGCCAAATATCAGAGAGGCTGGCTTATGTGGTTTCTGAGTGAGAAAAATGTGACAGAAAAGTTTGTGACGACGACGACGCCAGACGCCAGAGGACTAAAGTGATCCCTATATGTCGACTCCGCTAACACAGGCAGGCGACACAACAAACAAACAAACAGTAAGGAGGCATCTTCTCCCCCACAACCCCCGCACAAACAGGGCCTGCGAAATAAAGCACAAACAAACAGTAACGAGGCATCTTTTCTCCCACAACCCCCGCACAAACAGGGCCTGCAAATTGAAGCACAACCAATCAACACATACTAACGCATTGTAGTAACAATCACTCACTTTTTTACTCTCTGATATTTTTGATAGTCTATATTTTTCCAATCATTTTTTTATGTGTACAAATATAAGAATACTGCACAATTATCATTGTTCGTCGGGTATCAATGTTCAACGATTTCGCGGATCATCATTATCTACAAACTAATATCTGTCCCCACGAACATTGATTACATTACATTAAATTTACTGTATTTCGAATAAGGGCTCAAGGCGGGTCTGCAGAGGATGCTTACTCCTCCACCTGATCCTGCCTTCACTTTTGTGGGAGGTACGTGTTGCCCTACACTCGACTTTGTATATATGTTTTTTCGGGATTATGGTTACGTTTGATTCATTGTTAACTTCGCCAATTTATATGAATTTTAAATTTCTTTATTAAAATCTAGAAAATATTTATCCCGATCGCATTAGATATGTATTTGTATGATCGAGTTGTTTGTTTCAGAAATATTAAAACGTATACAAAATTGAAGTACAAGCAGATTACTGTTTCACTTACTCGTATTTTAAGACTTATCAAAAATGTGTCAAGAATACCAATGAACTGACAACAGTATACCCCTCTTATATTGAACTATCTGTTATACTGAAGTAAAAACAAATCCCAGTCACATTATTTATATAGTTCAACATCGGTTATATTGAACTTAATTGGATGTAAAGAACAATTCACGCCAGTCCCCTAAATTTCAATTTTGAATAAATTGTAATTCAGGAGAATGTTTACAATATTGCATAAAGTACTCTATCTCGACTTCAGAGCAGACAACATCAGGGTTCTAAAATGACCTTAGAGATCGTAAACCACGCATTATCATTTCATTCAATTAGTCATCTTCGTCCACGATTCAAAACAGCGCTAGTGGCATCTATAGAATCTGACCTTCCTTGGATTTGCAGAATATCAGACTATATATCGCAGACCTGTTTATAGCATTGTTCTTACTCCACTGAAACCGACTTCAAGGGTCTCAAACTCATGGCATGCATATGAGGACTTTTTAAAGCGAAGCCAACTACTAACTAAAAAGTTGATGTTGCAGGGTTTTAACGATTCTCGTTTAAAGTCATCATTTCGCAAATTCTACGGTCACTATAATGACCTTGTTTGCGATTACAAATTTTCACTAAGTCATATGTTGACTGATTTGTATCATACCCTTTGTTAGACTGTCATTTTCCTACTAAATTTGACAACAAGTAATCCCGTTATCTTGTTTCGACTAAGGGCTCACGGAGGGTGTGACCGGTCAGCAGGATGCTTACTCCTCCATGGCATCTGATCCTGCCTTCGCTTTTGTTGGAGGTCTGTGTTGCCCTACACTCGACTTTGTATATATGTTTTAGGACTATGATTACGATTAAAACATTGTTTACTTCGCCAATTTATATAGTGTATAGGCGCAAAAATAAAGCATTCACGAGGCTGGTCCAGGCTCTGCTGTAAGGGTTAAACAACATCTCTTGACAGTTTTTAGATACTTAATTGTGTCCATGAGAAGGCATTGTCAGGTAGTCATTAGCGCCCCCCCGGGGGGGGGGGGGGGGCACAAGTTACTCAAATTTGGTGACCTCTATAGAACTGTTAATGACAGTAATTATATCATCATTCATGATAATTTGATTTTTAACCCAGATTTTACATTATTTTAGTGTTCTCAATAAATCAGTTATTAAGTATTTCTCATTTTGATAATATGATTTGAAATTGTACTTTGTGTTCCATTTTATGTGTATATACAATGAGCATATGGGTCATGGAAATAAAGAATCTAAACCTAGTAATCTGTCAACTATAATCAAATTACAGTCTGCCTCATCCGTGCAATTTATCAAAGCGTGGATTGGTTTAAAGTTGAAGGCACCCACGAGAATCGGTAAAATTTTGGATTCCACCGAACAAAGATTCTGCAGTGGTGTGAAATATTTTAAAGATAATTACCCGAGTGAATTCCAATTCTTGCTTGTAGTTTTATGTCTGGCAGATGTCGGATGCGGAAGTCTTGCACTTTGTCTAATATGGCTACCGACATATTTGCAATTTCAATCACATGATTATTGCCATTGCGCAGTGGTAGACCAGAAGCAACCATGTAAGCATCTCCTATCGTTTCAACCTGGTAAAATAAGTACTTAGATTATTTTTCAAGTACTGATTTTTCAGTTAATAAATATACAAAATAGAGATAACAACCAATATGAGTTGAAACGTACTTTGAAAACATCAAAGCGTTCTATGACTGTGTCAAAGCAGGTATACAGAGCGTTGAGGAGGTCAACTATCTGTTAAAAAGAGCATATGATGTGTGGATTTGTTTGTTTGTTTTATTTAGATGAAAATTCTTCAAACCTTTCCCCAGTGTTAAGTAATGCAATATCTTTTCGATGTAAAGCACACTTCAGTTAGATACTTATATTCTAACCTGCATTGGAGTACTCGATCCTGAAATTGCATTAAAGCCTACAATATCGCTGAAGTATATTGTAACACATTGATATGTTTCTGCTTCTATTCTGCTTCCCTTTATCAAGTCACGTGCAATGCTCCTAGAAGAAAAGTTAAGTCATATAAACGTTTAAAAAGAAGTCTTTTTATCACAATACCGGTATTCTATGTTTTGATAAATGAAAAACGTGTTTACTTGGGTAAGACTTGGTACAGAAGTTCTTCTGATCGTCTTTTCTCGTCCATGAAGGCATGCATTTTTTCCTCTGCCAAGTGCTCCAGATTATTGGCATATTCTTCCATGCGAAAAAGTAAGGTGTCTAGAAAGTTCTCCCCTGACGCACCCCTTGTTACAAAAAAAAACCATAAAAAATTATAATATTATGTCTAAAAATATTCAACTATACAACCTTCAAGGTGAAATCAGTCGCAATGCACTCCAACTCCTTGAAAACGAAAGAAACATGATACATGATAGGGACCTAAATCACCTAATATATATTCTGATACTGAAATTCTAGTGATTAAAGGTTACAATTTTTATCATAAAACCATGCCATCATTTAAATAAAGTAAGTTTTGCGTCATATCTTACACTTGTAAGCGAGAAATCGATTAAGCTCTTGCAGTATCTGCCTTGCAAACATTAAGCGCAATGGAGAACAAAACCTACAGACATGTATGAAGCAACAATCTGTGCCTCCACACAACGTCCCCGTACGCATGTGTTTAAAAAAAGCTTGAAAAGGTACATTTATGATGTCATGATTGTCAATCCATGAAGGTTTGTAGGAATAGATGAAAATAAGAAACAGTCATCAGTCTCGGAGAAAAGGTGAAGATAACGAACAGTGATCAATCTCATATAAATCCTATATGGAATACACATTGAGATACTGGCAAACACAGAACCACGTACTCCTTTAAAGAGAACCATTAATGCAGAAAGTGGACAAAAATAAAGTACTTCTTGCATGATGAGATTTGTAAGTCACATTGCTAACCAAACTGGGTCTACATTATTTGCAGTCCTTTGAAATAAGATGCACAATCGACGTACTGTCTACATTAAGCTATTACGTCAATCAGTTACTAGTCGTTACATATCTCGACACTTACCATTTCCGCATTTCTTTTGCAATGTTCGAAAATGTTGGTCTGTTGGTTACATTCTCCTCCATGCAAGAATGCATCATTGATAAAAGCAAACTATCTCCTTCCGGCCAGTTTTCTGCCCCAGGTCTAATTGGGATCGTGGGCGGGAACTTCAATTTATTGATGATTTCTAGGCGGGAAAATATAGAAATTATCACATTTAAAAAAAACAACAATGCATTAAATAGATGCAAGGAAAACAGTTGTTGTTCTCATTGTCTGTGTGCATTTAATTGAAACCTCAGGTGATGTTTCAGACAAAGTAGGATCAAATTGAATCCAGAGAAAATGTTATGGTGATTACCATCGATGGAATAAGATCTCATCTCATCTTCAAATGGTTCTTTTCTTGTTAATGTTTCGTACAGAATAATTCCGAAACTGTAGACATCAGCACACTGCAGTACCCGGAAGTCAGGATCTCTGTACGTATTTCTCAACAGTTCCGGGGCAACACACAACATATCTGTTTATGGGTTTGAAAAAAAAATTATTTAACTTTTTTTTAACTCATTAGAAAATAAAGAATCGAAAGATCGTAAAACACAAATGTATTTATCTGAAATAAAGCATCACTCCGATTCTAGCGCATAGTACTCTGAAGCTAAAATTAAAGCAATGTTGGAGTTCCTCATGGACAATATCTTTCTAGTTTTTAGTGATAAGGTCTTCCAACAGTCCGTTGGAATTCCCATGGGCAAGAACTTTGTTCCTTTGTTAGCTGACCTGTTTTTATATTCTTACGAGGCAGAATTCATTCTAGCAGTGGCTTTTAATTCGACATTTCGATATATCGACGACGATTTATTTATTAATGATAATTTCCATTTATATGTCGATTCAGTATATCCCAGCGAACTAGAAATAAAAATACCAGAGAGTCTTCCATACCTGCTTCGTACTTGGATATTTTATTGAACATAGACGTTAACGGCAAACTAACAACTCAACTTTATGACAAACGAGACAATTCCAGGTTCTCCATTGTCAACTTCACATACCGTATAACGGGTTTTTTTTTGCGTATCACAAATTTTGCGAATCTGCCCCAAAAACACTGCTATTTTTTATTTGCGTGTTCCTTTGTTTGCGATTCTTGGTATTCGTATCGCGTAAGATATAGAACACAGTTGGTGTAAATTTTATGCGAATTCAATTGTTTGCGAATCAAAATACTCGCAAATATGCAAATTAGATTATCGCGAAAAAAAAAACGTTATACGGTATTTATGTAACAACATTCCATTCAGCATTTCGCAAATTCTATGGTCGTTATAATGATCTAAGTTTCCAATGTGTATGGGTAAATGTTTGGTCGTTCTTTACACACTAATTTTGACTACGGATTACTCTGTTTACCACAATAGTTTCACGGCGGGTGTGACCCATCTTCGGCAAGCCAAGTGTCCGATTCGCTTACTCTAATCTCCCCCTTGGTAGATTTAGGCGAGTTTCAATATCGCGCTTTGACTTCCCAAGGCATCCAATCAAATCGCGCCATTCATACCTGTTCGGTTTGAGTTTCACAAACGCTTTGATGCCATCTACTTGATTTTGTCTTAAAAACTGTATATCAAATTTTTCTTCAATGTCTTTTCTCTTGTCATCCGTCAACTACATTGTGTACATATACACACAGACTAGAATCTGATTGCCTCTTTTGTTTCCGTCAAGAGCGATAACTCGCATTGTCCGTTAGATGGCAATTCAGTCGCGACTAAATCTGCCAAGGGGGAGATTAGAGTAAGGCAATCGGACACTTGGCTTGCGAAGATGGGTGTGACCGGTCTACAGGGCATGTTTTCTCCTCTTAGGCACCTGGTCCCACCTCTGGTTTATTCAGGGGTTCGTGTTTGCCTATGTTAAATCTTGTTTTGTATTCTGTTTGGGACTTACGAGATTGATCACTGTTCGTTATCTTCGCCTTTTCCATACTGGGACAATCATAAAAATGTATGAAACACAAGGCTTTTAGAAATATAACCATGCATAATGGAAAAAGAAAGCGTTAAGAAAAGTCTCTATTCCTTAGTACAGTGATTTGTACATGTACATGTAAATTCCTGACATATCCTAGAAAGTGAATTGCTTGTATGTATATATATACATGTATTTACTTTGTATCGTATGGGTACTTAACAAATAACGATTGGGGATAGCGAATTGAAAAGCATGTAATGTTGGTTAGATATCGTCGATTTCTACTAACAACAGTTTTCAACAGTTTAATGGAAAAAATAATCTACAAAACCTCGTTTGTCTGATTTCTGGGACTTGGATCGAATCTTTGGAAGACCGAATCCGTCAAGTTTAAGGACAAATCGTCTGTCAATCAAACAGTGGTGACTGTTCAAATCACCATGGTACCGTATTGAACTGTTATGGAGATAGCAACAGCCCTATTAAATTTAACAGATCGAAATAATTAGATATGAACACTTTAACATGCAGCAATTGGACGTGAAAAAGTCAAGAGAAATAATCAGATAGGTTTATTAAAAAAAAATGAACTTTTAGATCAAAAGTGACTAAAGATTATTGATATAAAGCATTTTATGTTTACCTTAATCATATCGCATATCAATGACGTCTGCAAGTCCTTGTTGATTTTGAAATCATCGTTTTGAAGGATATCCTGTAAAACAGACAGTTCAACACTTGTCAAGATTTTGTTTTCAAGAGTACTAGCTATGATTTATAATGGTTTATCTCTTTGGAAAGAATATCATTATGATATCAATTTCTACCTCAACGAATAATCTTTCCATCATGCACAATTTTCCACAATAATTAAGCAAATGTACCTAAAAATTGCACAGTAGCAAATAGCCCAACAATACTTGATAAGAAGTTAAAACTTGTTTCTTTAAATTATATTTGTATATCTTCATCAAATCTATCGTCTTCTTAGATGTAATTTCTAAATCTTTCAGAGAATTTGAGTTATCATCTGTAAATGATTTATTTACTATCTGAAACAGTGATCTAAGACACAATAGGGGTCACATTCCCTCCATGGAGACGCTTCAAGTGCACTGTAATTGCTAAAACTCAAACGGTATTTTGAGATGCCTTCCAGATAAGGTGTCACCCACATGTACACTATTCATATTCCCCGGGTTTTTATTGGGGGCGGGGGGTGTGTGTGTGGGTTTTTTTTTGTGTTTTATTTAAAAATCTATTTATTTATTATTTCTGAAGCGGTGATAATCTAACATTTTAAGGAGTGGTGATTATAAAACAAGTCAATAAGGGAATTCTACTAGTTGTTGCAGGTAGCTCTACCTTTAGTGTTCCCCGGCTACAATGCTCCGTGATAATGTAAAGGACCGAGTTATTCTGAGTCAATCCATAAAATTTCGTCAAGTTGACACAATGGACGTCCCTTAGCTGAAATTAAAGAACGAAATAGATTCACACAAACTTTCAAAAAACGAGAGGCAACCAAAGTTTGGGATATGCACCTTTACTAAAATGTCTCATTGGTTGGGATTGACATAAATAGTCTTTATTTGATAGAATTTTACTACGTGGAATCCTCAACAGTCCGTTAGAATTCTCAATGGGTAACAAACTCAACTACATGTATATGACAAACGGGATGGATGACTTCAGCACTTTCAACCCGTGGGGATCCGGGTTAGAATAGGTCCTCAGCATCCCCTTGCGTGTTGTAAGAGGCGACTGAATGGGGCGGTCATTCGAATGACACCACAAAAAATCCGAGGCCCCGTGTCACAGCAGGTGTGGCACGATAAAGATCCATCCCTGCTCAAAGGCCCCGAGTGCCGCGCACAGGCCTAAATTTGCAGCCCTTCATCGGCATTGGTGACGTCTCCGTATGAGTGAAATATCCTCGGTGGGACGTAAAACAATAAATAATCAATCAATCAGCACTTTCATTGCCAACTTCCAATATTTACGTGTCACTATTCCATCATTACCCCCAACTAATTCCATACGTGAGAGAATATTCTGCGTATGATCAATTCCTAAACTAAAGCAGGTTTAATACATATTCCCCATTGATCCGGTGTTTTCTAAGAACACATTCTTACATCAATTAACTCCATTTGTGTAGCTCGAGTGGGTTGGAATTTCCTGTCAGTGATAGGGCTAATAGAAGCAACAGATCCCTGAAATAAGAACATAAATCTGTTATCATTAGGATATAGCCAGAATCACAGAATTTAAAAATAAAACCAAAAGTTTCATTAATAATATCAGTTGATTGCAGTGATTGCGGCGCATTTTCGAAAAGTCATACCATGTGTGACAATCAACTGTCACCACCATACTTTATTACGTCCTGTGTTTTAAACAAGGGAATCCATACTAACGTGTATATAACGTACCTTGTAGATTTTTGTCAACTTTTCCACGTGACGGCCCTCATCGCCATTGGCAACGTGAGTGCGCATCTGACGAATTTAAAAACAACACGTTAGATGCACGTAGGATATATATCCTGAAATTAGGTACATGTATTAAGAATAACTGATAAATATTATGAAGTATCGGTCCGTATTTTAATGGCTCTGAATCATGTTGATGATGTAAACACTTCCCCATTTTGAATATTGGTGTAAATTCAAGTACAAGAAACAATATCAGAAACACGTTAATTTTATAGCATCATAAAAACAATATCATTCTATTGATAATACATTTACTTTCGAAAATCTGAGTGACCTTTGACCTGCTGTTCTTCAGCAGTTGTGATTTTTTAAGTAAAAATAATTTTCATCAATCTTTAAAATTCCCATGAAAATTTTTCACCCAATATTGCGGTCCCATCTTATATAAATGTAGCCCAAAAGATCACGACACAACAGAAATTAAATTCACATAATATGCACTTGCCTTAAAACTTTGATGCCCTATTTTGGTCCCACTAATGATTGTGGTGTTTGGCTGATCGATTCCGATTTATCGATTCAATTTTGCATAATCGATTGTCGCCCGAACACACAACCGCAATAAACGAATCAACAACGTATATAAAAAAAAATATGCATGAATTGATGCATCTAAAACAGAGAAAATGCTTCCGACAACATCATAATTTGAAATGAACTCAACAATAAGGAATCGAAGTTTATAACTAATCCGAGATTTCTGTGAGGGGAATAGTCAATATTTATTAGCGGACTCGATATATGCTGAAAAGTGGAAATTAAGCGACACTGGTCAGCTGGTGTCACAGCTTTGCTTGTCTTTAAAAACTTTATTTTTACGGATCTAGGCAGGATTCAGACCTGACTAGATTTACTTCATTTTGTGTGCTGACGGCATGCGCAAAGAATGGCGAGGATTTTGCCGGTGTTAGAGCTCTTTACGCGACAATAGCATAGTGTTAGTAATGGTTAACTTCCTATAACTGAATGCTCGCTTCTTGGATAGTAGATCCTCGAGACAAGTATAGCTTTTTTAAAAAGCTTGCCGTCTTTAGCAACAACTTTAAAAAGTGAAGTTGAATTATCTCTTTTATTTCATTTTTGATTTCAAAATATTGATTTGTGTCAAAATATATATCCTTACAA
>CAJDSM010021632.1:35486-52434 GCA_903981925.1 Ostrea lurida
GGATCCCCCACAATATGCAGATCTGTAAATGGCAATATTGCATTATACATGCACAGAGTTTCAAGTCTATAAGTGTCCACAAGCTAATTTACATCCACACCCGGCCTCACTTAGATCCACCATAACTACATTCTCTTCCACAGAGTTTTCGGTCCTTATCTAAGGGAGAAATAAGGACCGACAACTCTGTGTAAGACGATAACTTTAAGGGAAATGTCCTTCAACAACAAAGTTTCAATTCTATCCGATAAGCCATTAGGAATTCTAAGTGTTATCCCCACCCTAGTTAGATCCACCATAATTTTAGTCCCTCCCACCAAATAGAAAAGCAAACAAAACAAAGAATAACGAGCGTGTTTCGGTTTCACGCATAAAAATAAATGATTTCTCTGAATAATATCATATATATGCCTTGTAATAGTCGTGTATCAATTCCATTAATTGCAATTTTCTTGGTTCGTTTTTGTCATTCAAATTCTTGTTAAATTGTTAGTTCGTACGTATATTAGAACACAGAAAAATTACCTCCCTTGGACAGAACGGCATTTTAACCAATGGGAATTAAGACAATTTTCACATCATGCATTTTCTACCAATCACAAAGTTAGGAAGTGTTTAGTCCGGGGATTGTAAATCACTTCAAACTATGTAACTAAAAGTTGTAAATGGCAAGCAAAGCTGGTGTGGCTGAAAAATATGGAGTCCACTCTAACTTTGCCCCGCATATGTCATGACATAAAGGCGGGGTAAGAGTCAGAAGAATATCAGGTTAGTTGATGTATATATCCGAGTTCATGGAAAGCTAACCTACATGTAGACGTCTGAAATTGCTGTTTTTAAGTGTGCGACTACAATATTGGTATTTTTTTTTAAATTTAGAATGTAAATGCCTATCAACTCTGCGGGAAGTATATCAAACACACTGAAGTTCAGAAAATTAAACATCATCAAACTTTTTAAAAAAATATGTATATTCATTTCAAAAATCCTGGAGTTAGTTTGCTGTCCACCTTAATATTGATCAAATTCCCAAATCTATTTGCATGCATTATGCCACCTCCTCTACATGTTATCTCAAAGTTTGGCGTCCAGAGGGGGGTCCAGGCCGGCACCCCCCTTTGTGCCAACAAAAAAAAAAAAAAAGGAAAAGGGGGAAAAGAGAAAGGAGAGAGGGAAAGACAAACAATCTTATTCAGAATGAACTTGTAATTTGAAAAAAAAAAACCTGGAACGTATACTAGCATATTCAATTATAGGCGTAAACGAAAAACATGGCACGAGCCTTGTTTTACATAGCGTAGGTTGTATCTAACTTGAAACTCAACAAATGACGTTCAGTTTTTTGCTGATCATTAGAAATACCCTAAGTGAGCATTGTAAACATAAAAAATGAAAATCAACATTCTCAGCTTGAAACTTGTCACTGCCTTCAATACGGCGGCTGATTCAATACTAATATTTTACCTTTTTGTATTTTGTCAAAAATTATCAATTTAGTTTTATAAGTCTCAAGACCGTAATTATAAACACAATTTACGGATTTACTTACATTGTATTTCGAAGGGAATAATCTCTTATAATTTACGAACTTCACCTATAGTGAAATAATATTTACTAGTAAATTTAAGGTGCAAGCAGTAACTCTGATGGAGCTAAGCGTTTCAAAGTTCAATTGAAAAATTATTCATTACTTCATCTAGAAAAAAGTTTTATAGCTTTTGTTGCTTAATTTGTATTACAGAAATCAATTCAGAGGCTTTGAATGAAGTAAATGACATTTTCCCCATACAAAACTTGATTTCTTTTATGCTATAGTGCATGTAGATCAAAAGAAACTGAAGTCTTATTTTGATAATTTTCAACCTTCAACTTAATGTTGATATTTTTTCATGATTATCGTTAAAGACTAGTGCAAATAATCATTATATTTTCACACCTTAAATTCACATTTTCAGATTTTGAGTACTATATACTTTCATCTTTAGCTTAGCTCGGTAGAGCAAGTGTGTTGTTCTCTTAACAGCCGTGGTATTGTTTCAACTACGGCTCACGGCGTGGTGTGACCGGTAAGCAGAGGATGCTTAACTCCTCCATATGGCACCTGATCCTACCTTCGCTTTTGTCGGAGGTCCTGTTGCGCCTGCACTCATATTGTAGTGTGTTTTTTGGGACTATGACTACGTTTAATACATTGTTTACTTCGCCTATTTATATAAGCACATTTAGTTTTATTCTCTCCAAAAATTATGCAAGTTTACTGTTTCTTTTACTGAATGAACAAAACCCTGGAATTTATCTCAGAATGGTTTAAATGGTTTTAAAAGTAAAATTGAAAAGATAAATGGCACAGCTACCGTTATAAACAGCTGATTAATCAGAACCAACACGCCGCCGAGGGCGTATTGTACCGGTACACAACCACACGATTTTAGATTATTAGACTGGGTCATTTTCCTACTAAATTTGATCTCGGTAATCCCGTTTACTTATTTCGATATTACGGGCTCACGAGCGGGTGTGACGGTCAGCAGAGGATGCTTACTCCTCCATGGCACCTGATCCTATCTTCGCTTTTGTCGATTCCGTGTTGTCCAACACTTCGTTTTTGTGTTTTTTTTGGGCCTTTGATTACGTTTAATACTTTGTTACTTCGCCATTTTATATTGTATCTAACCTAGATATAAAAAAATAATTAATCCCCTAAAAGTAACTTTTTAAAGCTCTAAAACCCAAGAGCTTCTGGGGGCTTCGCCCCTGGCCCCACTTTCGCTTCACCCAGAACATTCTAGCTTATCAATTGACTCTCTGTCAACAAATCGCCCCTTTCGAACAAATCCTCGGATCCACCACTGCGAACCATTATACTCCCCTTTATATCAAATTAACGTCTGATTAAAATTTATTAATAAACTAAGCATTTTGACGTATAGATATCCCAAACCAAAAAAGGGGGTTGGGGTGGGGTGAAAAGTGCCTTAAAAAATCGAGTGCTAGACCCCCCCATTCACAATTCCTGGATCCGCCTATGTATCTTGTGCTGCCTAATGATGCATGCATTATGCCACCTCCTCTACATGTATCTTGTGTAGCCTAATGATCCATGCATTATGCCACCTTCACGTTGCGTTGGCAGACCTAAGTTGAAGATATAATTATGTGTATATGTAAATTATATTATTATACAATTGTACCCTTTGAAATATTGATGATATTATTATAAAAGTATATTTATGTACCTCATGTACCATTCATAATGCTTTGAGCGAATGCGGTTATTTTGTTTCTTTGTTTTGTTTTCGGTGTTTTTAGGGCTCCGCATTGACAGATGCGGCGCCCTATAGTTTTCACTTTGTCCGTCTGTCTGTCCATCCGTCCGTATGTTTGTCCTTCTGTCCGTCAACAATTTTTGTGAACACTAAAACTCGAAACCTATATCTTGTACATAGCTGAACTTTTGCACACTTGTTTATCACCGTATGCAAATGTGCACATTGAAATTTGGTCTTGCAGGGATCAATATTTTGGGGAAAAATCATTTTTTCATGCAAATTCACAGATTTTGCAAATGATATTTTGTGAGCACTAAAACTCAAAACCTATACACGTCACATTGTGCAATGCTGAACTTTTGCACAATTCTTCATCACCATATGCAGATGTGCACATTGCAATTTGGTCAATAATTTTTGGGAAAAAAAATCTTTTTTCCATGAAAATTTACTGATTTTGCAAACCATATGTTGTGAACACTATAACTTTAAACCTATAAAGCCTATATAGCCCACTCTCTATTAAAATCTATTTAACTGAAATTTTGCACACTTGTTTATCACCATGTGCAGATATGTATTTCAAAACATTTGCCTCAGCTACATTTAGCTATATTTACACTATATTTTCACAGCTTATTGAAGTTTGAAGATAACTTGATTTTAGGACTGATAAGAGGTATTTTCTTCAATGTAGCACATGCAGCGTGTCTTGAAACATGCTACATGTAACATGGCATCGCTTAGAGACTTTTTACTCACTTTTGAAAATTCAGACATCACAACAAAAGACTGGTTTCTTTCAGGAACCTCTAGCAGTGCTTCCCAGGCCACTCTCCACCAATTGCTCTGTAAATCCTTTGTGAGTTTTATATGCCTAAATACATCATTTTAGAGTCTATAGAGAGCATAGAAGTTTATAGAAAACATAGAGAGATATATTACCTTTGTTTATTTCTACATTTGTGTTTAGATATTGCTTTTATTTATATATTTTGCTTTTATTTATAATTTTTACCTTTATTTATGGACGTTGCCTTTGTTTATAAACAGTACCTTTGTATATAGATAATGGCTTTGTTTATAGCTAAATGAATATTGCCTTTGTTTATAGATATTGTCTTTGTATGTAAATATTGCCTTTGTAGATATTGCCTTTGTTTGTAGACATTGCCTTTGTTTGTAGATATTGCCTTTGTTTATAGATATTGCCTTTGTATGTAGATATTGCCTTTGTAGATATTGCCTTTGTTTGCAGATAGTTACCTGTGAATGAATACCCCTCCTATGATAACAGCGATAAGTACGACACAAAATACAGTGGCTAGTATTGTATCCAAATGACTGGGTTCATCTAAAATCAGAACCAAATTGATAGGATCAAAGTACTTACTGATAGCCGGGTACTGTAAAAAACAAACAAACAAACAAAAACGCACAAACTAACACCCCCCCCCCCAAAAAAAAACCAGTCAAACTTTACATTGCAAGCCAAAGAAAGGTTGTTCAATCAATTTTTGTGGCTCTTTCCATATTAAATATTGCCTTCAGAGTCAACTGATATGCCCTTAAAAATGGTACAAGTTTTTATGAGTCATGATTATAAACTATTCAGCTAAAGCTATGCTCTTTTTTTTTTTGTACAGGTCTTTTTGTTTTGTTATTCTATTGATGTGAATCATACATCCCTGGAAACTTTAATAGATAGATAGAAGCAGAAAACTATATTGATTGATTCTATGTCCACAAAAACCGATGCCCGGTGTCACAATAAGTGTTGCTCGATAAAAATCCCTTCCTGCTCTTGAAAAGGGCATTTAGGCCTAATTTTGCAGCCCTTCACCGGCAATGATGACGTCTCCATATGAGTGAAAAATTATCGAGTGATGTAGCGGTCATCAATCCTGGTACTATACACACCACGCTCGCTGTTGCTTAACTTGCGTGATCAAGATAGGAACTCTACATCATCGCCAGAAAAGGTAGTCACAAGAGAGACAGTACAAGATTCCTTTTAAACTGTCCGCTACACTACTACAAAATCCCTTCACTTTAAAATTTGAAATTATAAAGAGTTATAGGTTTAGCATTCAAAAACAAACTACGATGGATTGATTAATAAATGAAGAATGTAAGTTTATTTTGGCGGTTGTTGGGGTGACTTCCGGATTACTACGCGCAGATAGGCAATCCTTATAGCCGGCCACAGCTTATGCTATGGTACCCGGCTAATCGGCTGAAATGAATATTATGCTGAACAAGAACTTATCAAACATTGTGTTGAAAATTTTATGGACAGAAATATGACGCAAATGGAATCAGAAGTCCTAAAAAATGAGATAAATTCCTTACTTAGAACTATCAGATCGAATACACAGATACCACGTGTCTATGTACCTTGTGGGAAACAAACAGGATCATCCCCCGTAAATCCACACCTTGGTCTGTTGGCAGGAGGTCCCTTGTTCCCCGGCCATTGAATACTTCGATTGGGTACCATATGAAACATGGATGTAGCCCCGAAATAAACCCCAACTGTCTAAACACCAAGAAAACTTTTAACAAAATATATCTTTATTGTACATTTGCTTTAGATAAATTGGTTTTTAGTTTTAATGCTGGTAGAATAAAAATATGAAAATAAAATTTTACGAAAATTCTTCCTTCAGCATCAAAGTCATGAAGCGAGATGTCTATCTCCCCGTCACCATTTTCGTTTATCTTTCGATTTCCGGAAACGAGTCCTTCGAACGTTTTATTCCACATTCTCTTTGTAACCTCCCGTCCATCAAAGATGTTTTCTCCATCTTCAATCATGCTTTTTATTGTTTGAGCATAGATGAGGAAAGCGTCGTGGTACCCGGCTATGTAGTGATGAACCTGTTACAGACAATTATTAGAGTCCTACAGCCACGATATATCTGACACGTGATGATGTATGCAGTACCCGAAACTTTATTCTTAATTACACGAACGCGCACGATACGATAGTATGCACGACTTTCACGATCAATCTGATAAACAAACGAATTTCACGATAAAACATAATAGACTTTAGAAACGATTTAAACAGAACGAAATTTAAGTAGCTGCCATAAAAATCATTGGAAGGCATAAGAAGATGTTGCTAGTGATATTGTAGTATTTCAACATTAGGCCTACCTAAGGTGTATATTACCAAACAATTAACACACACACAAGAAAGAAAAAAAACATTGGAAGGCAATATACACATATGAACGCAATTTTATTCTCTAGTTGCCATAAATGGTCTTGTATGCAACTGAGAGGTTTAATCAAATATGTTAGCCTCTAACTTTCTTCACCGGTAGATGACTTTTCATCGTATACTTTTTAAGCATATAAACGTTTGTCATTTCAGTCCTTGCTAGTTGAAATACCACAAATTGAAAATTTTTGCATTACTTTGAAGGCAGATTGACTTTTCATTTATTTTTTATCTTTACTAGAAATGGAATTGGAGCCATTGAATTCAACTAAGCAAAGCCTTCTTGGCCGGGGTGTTAACTTGGGAACATAAAGGTATTTATACATGACGTTTTCCACTTGAAACAAAACATAAGCTCCGGGACATCGGTTGCCGAGATCAAAATTGAAAGACTCGTACTCCATTGTTTTGATATGGAATATTTTTTATACTGTTGACTGGTTAGCCAGTGTCTGTGCGTGCACATGTACTTGCCCCCCTCCCCCCTTTTTGTTTTCTTTCCTTTTATTTGGTCTAAATATATTTTTTGTTTCATTTCACTTTCATGCATTACTTTGTTCATTTCAAATTAATAATATGATTGAAATTGAGCCACTTCGCCATATTGAAATTTTAACCAATTAAACTTTTCTGCAATGTTAAATGAAGCAAAATAATATTTTGTGTACATGGCAGGGGTTGTTATTTTAATTCTATGGTTTTACCGTCACTAAACATATACCTTATGACCTTCAAAAACATACAGGAATACAACTGTCAAAAATCAAACATTGCATGCAATTTGACTGAAAGTATAGTAGTGAGATGTCAACACAGAACCATACTCAAAGCATTTAACTTCACAGCTCACCAAAAAGCTTCAACTACATGTAATAACAAGATAATTTTGATGCAAAACATAAAATCAATCGCAAAACTGTTAAATATTCTTTGCTATTTCAAAAAAAAAAACAAAACAAAAAAAACATGCGGAAATTTAACGACCAACATACTCTTGTCTCAAGAATTTTTGCCTCGGCCTTCTACATTAAAATCCTAAATCCGCCCATGTATGCTAAAGGCAAATTGCAATGGAAATGATATTTATTAAATTGATTTCTAAAATGTTAAACACCATCATAATGATATGCAAATGGGGCAAATATAATTATTAGATTTTGAATGTCAAAAAATTGCAGAATTCAAGTACATGCAGAGAAAAATTCAGGCATTTGATTGGCCCACAAGCCGGGAACATGGGTTCATATACAGATGTACCCTGTCAAGAATAGATGGGATACAAAATGGCTTCCATAATTAACCGCTTCGTAAAGGAATCGTTACTTTTTGTGCATTTATCCACCTTATATCGTGTATAATTTGTTACTTTCAGATCTGCCATTGCCTTCAGTTGCAAATAAAATAAAACCTACGTTGCTTATTGCCGCTTGCTTATGCATAGAGTAAAGTATTTGGGGAGTACTTGTAAAAAAAAGTCTTATAAAATCGTAAATTCATGATATTCATTGAATAAAGAATAAGAATGAAACGCATTGATTATAGTTATTAATATTTTTATTTATACATAAAATGTAATTCTAAAACCCTTTAATCACAACTTTATTCATATTATTGATAATCACTTTATCGAAACACTAAACCACAGACTTCCCCTTTCCCCACGCGCTCTTTCTAACACAATCACAAATAGATCGGCCGCTCCTGCTCCTGCGCCAATAACTTTTTTATCCATCAATTCTAGTGAAATTTTATATTCCCGAGTAATTAATATTTGAATGCTTTGTTTTAAATTGATTTCCCAGTTGCGAAAAAATCAGCGGCTTCATTTTAATACAGCAAATTTGGTGTATATGAGACAACCCTGTTTAGCCGGGCGTCTCAGATGTGGAGTAACAGGGAGATTGGGTGACCGTTCCTGGAGCGGATGCTGTTATGTTGCAATTAACGTCAAGATAGAAACATACTTCAACCGCACCTCTGTAACTGACAATAACCATGAAAAAGGATACACGTACGATACAATAGGGCACATGCACGCACGATACGATTGGGTGCAC
Organism: Ostrea lurida; assembly: GCA_903981925.1. Lineage (NCBI taxonomy): Eukaryota > Metazoa > Mollusca > Bivalvia > Ostreida > Ostreidae > Ostrea > Ostrea lurida. The sequence continues at coordinate 44,042 of CAJDSM010021632.1, forward strand.
GCACGATAAGTAAACGCACGACACGATAAGTTAAACATACTATATGATTGGATGCACACACACAATACGATTGGATACACGCAAAATAGAACACGACAGAAATGCCAAAAATAACGTTGCGGGTACTGCCCGGGGTATTGATACTGTAGATTGGTAAAATAACATTAAGGTATTTACATCAGCGATTTATTTTACATGCCATGTAGAATTACAAGACTAAAAAATTGTTGCAGTCCTTCATATTTTCCCTGACCTTTACAATCGAAATATCATGTTTGCAGGCGTCCTTGTTAATTATTACTCACGTCAGCTCTGTTCTTCTCGAAATCGAAGTTGTACGTCACCAATGAGTGGTTCTTCACCGCGGCTTCAAAAGCAACGAACTCTGCGCTCTCTGGTTTGTACGGCAAAACAACAAGTAATGCATTGAAAGCAGTCTTCGCCATCTAAGTATAAAAAACAGAATCTATTGAGAGTTTGACGGGGAGTTTGATTAAAAACAGAAAAGCTGAAAGATTACAGAGTTACTGTGATACAATGCTATCATTAAGCAAAACGGACGGTCGTATTAAAGAGGTTTGCACTTGAGTTGGGACTATTGTCAATTTCTTAGGAAGTGTATTTTTTATTTCTACATTGAAGGAGAATTGGGAAATTAAAAAGAAAAACTGAGGTTGGCATGCTTGTTATTGAGCCACAGTGTTTTAAACATGAAGTATTGTCTTAAAATATAAAATGGACTTTCAAGTAAAAACAAAGTGGGGGGTTAGGGTCGATTTTTTTTTAATTATTGGCCAAAATATTTAATTTTCACACATATTTTCAAGTAAATTGATTTCGACTTTTTAAAGAATCAGTGTTCTGTTTGGGAAAATACATCAACCAAATGCGTCCAAGTATCAACTTCTTGTATCATAAATTTTAAAACTGAAATTTACCTTAAGAATATAAAAATAGAAGTTTATTGGATGAAATAGAAACTAAAAATCATGCAGATTTTGAACTTTTTGATTAATCAATCCCTCCTCCACAAAATATAGTCCCTACCAAAGCCTTTCAAAATTTGAATTGACACAAAATTTATCAACTGAATAGAGTTCAGTAATAGATGGGTAATATGTTTACACCAATGGGATTAGTATTGAACCAGTAAATACATGCATCCTGCGCGAAATAAATTTCCTTTTTGAAAATACACGAGGGTATAGAACTGTAATGTATTACTGGAGTAAGCCCTCCATGTTCAAATTTATTCAATTAAGTGTGAACAATGTTAAGGAACTTTGTAATTTAGGAAAATTTATTTGTAAAGTTTTAGAACAAAGAACAGCCTGTAACATTTTTAGCTAGTGCTTTATGAATAATTTGCTGGCGTGAAGCTTTGCTATCCATACTCCCATGTACATGTATTTTCAAAAAGGATTTTTTTTTCTATATCTAACATTTTCATTTTTATTTCTGTCGGAATATATTATCAAAGATTCATACGCACATTGTTCGCATCCATTTGGAAATAACTATCAATTATGCATTTCATTCTTGCTATCTTTCTTAGAATGCTGTAACACATTTTTCTACTTGCCTCGTTTCTTTCCTCGTCCTCTGCGTTATACCACTCATCAGACAAAAATGGAGACACCGTTTTATAGTGTATGAAAACATACTCCCCATTCGTCATGCCCAGTGTGTAGGCGTCTAACATCAATTCTCGTAATCGCGGTACATTACTTTGGACAATGACCACTGAAATGAAAGATTCGCCATTTAATATTTTTGTCTAACTAGTACTCAAACTGATTTAATTTTAACGATGTTTGATGGAGTTTGCGATCCACTGTTATTTTTCATGCTTGGTATTCATTCTTTATTTCCTCCTTTCGGAGATTAATGGAACAAAGTCATTAAAACAAAATATTTACATTAGTAGAACAATATAGTAGGTAAAGATATGCTATGCATAATTTTACAATTCAAAATGCTGACTTCACATGCCTTATAGACAGGAAACATTATCATGATAAGTTGCAATGCTGGGCATAATAAACGAATAACACTTTTTGATTGAAAACGCGGTGGTGGGTACCCTTTAATTTGATGAATGTGACAAGATATGTCAATAAACATTTTCCTATTCAACCAAAAATACAAAGATGCTATGGAATGTTGGAAAACAATAATTGTAAACGGTTTGGAGCAAATGATGCACTTTTCGATATCCAGTTTCGGTACAAGAGTCGACAAATTAGCAACCCGAACCACAACAATGTTGAACAAATCAAATTCAGAGAAATAATATATATTTAGCTGATCTTTTTATTGCAAACATAATATGTCCTTACCTCTTGAAACTTTAGAAACCTCTTTCAAAGCATTGTGAAAATCTTCACCTTCGTTTTCTATTAAAGTTGCCCGTATCCCGGCGTCAGTGAAAACCTGTTCCAGCGTCTTACTCTGCATACGAACAAGTTGGTGTGAGTGCGCTACGAAATAATCGGATAAAATTGCTACGTCATTCCATTTGTAAAGTTCAAACACCTTTATATAAAACCGTCGAATTAAATCAAGGGAATAAGAGAGACGTGTTAGGGTAGGGAAATATGTTCTGTTGTCGAATTCCGAGTCGAGGCCCACGGGAGTAATCACTGGGATATTCCAGGAAGCTGCCATTCTGGCAATGATATCCACCCCCGTACTGCAACCTGTAAAACATTCACAAAACAATATATGTTCAAAACAAAAATGGTAATTTCGGCGCGTAGGAAATGGAAGATTTTTTGGAAGATGAGGAAAAATTCGCAAAAGATGAAAGCGCAAAAATTCATATTAAATAATTTTTTTTAAAAAAGGAAGTGTATATATTTCAAATTCTTGTTTGATAAACATCCCTAAATTTTCCCCGACACCAAATTATCCAATCTATGGATATCTATCAAAATGCTATGGCTTCCCAACATAGAAGGTGTCATTATAACCATTTCTGCTTCATATTACCTCAGAAGTATTCTTCTTAACATATAGAATATAACAGTAAACGTAATAAACTCACATTCTTTGAAAACTTACAAGACAGTAGAATAAATACTTACCAGGACCAACAAACGCGGAAACATTCCCTAAGGTAATGGAGTTCTGCCCCAAGTGCACCATAGTCATATTTCGAGCATCCAAAACTTTTAGATATTGTCCTGAGGATGTTGACAGTGGCTGCCCATCTAGAATTTCCTTCAGTTTGGCCTCTCCCATGTCGATCGCCTTCTCGGTTTGATAAAGAGCCCACGGCTTATCCAACGCTCGTCAGCAACATTACACTCAGATTTATTTCTGGTTTTGTTCCATATATGTCAAGGAATGGTAATGAAATATCAAAAAGATATATCTTGCAAAATTCATACTTAAACCCGAGGATATCTACGTCTCTCCAGAGCGAAAAAAACAATGATAGCCTTTTTCAGTTCTTCCTCAAATTAAAGTAAGGCGATCCTGCTGGATGCAATTATTGTTATTAATTATTTCATAAATTATTTCAAAATATCTGTTATATGATTTATCTTTTTAATAAAACTTCCTTTGCTTTTGATATTCCTGGATCTAGTCACGTGATTTGTTTGATAAATTTTACCTCAAGCACAAGTTACCTTATCATGTTGAGCATATGAATTGCAAAAGGAAACATAAATTGAGAAATGTTGATAATAAACGATTATTAAACTTACAAAAAAGGTCCCAAACATCCTAAATTAACAATTTCGTATTGCTGATTTTTTTGTTCTCCCTCCCTAACGATGCTTTCATTGGTTGTTTCTTATGTAGAAGATGCAAGTCGCATACCCAATCCAATTTATGCAAGTTTCAATATTTGACGATGAAGACCTTTTGTAGGGACAATCTGAATTAGATAATCATCAGTAAAAGAGAATCTGATTGGTCGACTAGGTCAGATGACTGTCGTCTTTGTCCTGCAACAAATCATAGTATTCCTCTCTTGTTCAAGCTAGTACTTACGATAATTAATAGCAGCTCGGTTTCCTCAGCAGAAAATTCCTGCTTTTAATCAAACAGGATGCGACTGATACAATACAAACGACGAAAGTGGCCATAAAACGCTTTTCGGGATTTTATGCCAGAAAATTTTTAATATACAATCTAATCTTTGAAAACCCGATTATCGATGACGCGACTTGACTGCGGACTATTTTACATCGGTGCCCGAAAAACTGGAAGAGCATATGAAGGAAAGGTAAATTGCAGATCATTCGGTATTAAAGAAGCAATGACTTTGATTTCAATGTTTAAAGCGGTTTTAAGAGGATAGGAGGAAGCAGACTACCACTCTCTCATTTTGGAGAATGATCTTCAGAAGTTGTATAATTGTTTGAATGCGAACATTCCGTATGTTTGGTTTTGTTGTTTGGTTTTTTTTTTGTTTTTTTTTTTTTTTTTTTTTTTTTATTTTTTTATTCTTTTATAAAGAGTAAAATTACATATTTTTTTTATGTGTTTTACAGGGTTTTTCCTTAAAAAAATTTTTTTTTTTTTTTTTTTTTTTGCAGAGAAATAACTTTACTTGTGAAGAAGAGGGAGAAGTTGAGAGCAATCACACAGGACAGAAGTTGGACGAAAGTGCATATGAGCTATCAAAGCCAAGAACTATCAAACTGACGCAGAGAACGTGACAGATGCATGTACGAGTTACCAGGTACCGTGTATACATATAATACTATACATGGATCATGGCAATCATTTATAAATATTTTCAAAACACAGTGACGCACCATTATTTTCATACCACTCATTAAACTCACTATAGCTGTAGGATCTAATTGATTTATTTTTCAATTATTGTTTTATAGGAAACAAGTATTTTCCGAAACTGAATACCAACAAGGATTAATAGGAGGCAGCGACCCAAGGATTCCTTCTCGCCCGATGATGATGATGTGTGGAAAGAAAATGTAACTGTATGAACACAAATTCACTGCCTGGCTTCATGTCCGATAAAACATGTAGGCAACTTGTCAGTATTTATGAAAACCTCTCTGTGTGTGCTACAAGCATCACTGTCTTGGATTGGGGTGCCTTTATGTTGCCGGGTTCAGCGATTGTCACCTTCTGAGGTTTCCGAACAAAAGTAGGCGATACTCCCATTTCGTCAGCGATAGAAGAAAGAGGGAAAACTCCTCGGGCAGCTTTGGGACATCAACCAGAATCTTTTGAAAATGAAAAATAATGTAGCTCTTCAACTGTCGGTTCAGAAAATCTCTATGATTTGGCGAGTATTTTTGCTGATGAGATTGAACTTTACATTCTTGATTTTTCTGAGTCAAATGAGCTTATAATTGGGCTTCGCGATGAGGACCACAACAAATCAGTTGTAGAGAATCAGATGGCTATTATTGAAGGTACATTGTAGATGGTTGAACTCTAGACCAAATTTCTATGGAAACTGTCGTGCTCAAATCAGCATTATTTATAAAAAGTGACAAATTTCTGGGTTTAAACGGACATTTTTATAATGTGAAGGATTCGTCAAAGTATCGGGTAAGATAAAGTTCACGTTAATCTTTGAGTTGTTATTATAAGTGTCATAGTACATGTACATGGTTGGTGAGTAAAATGTCTAGAGTTTACACCTCGATACATTCTTTAAAATATAGTAATCGCTCAGTAAATGTTTAGTTCATTTAATACGCTTTTAATTAAAATTAATGAAATCATACCATCGGTAGATCACAATATAAATAAAAACATGTTAATGCTTTTCTGAAATAAAGCACTTTGATTTATACCTTTTTAATTATTTTTTTTCTTTATGTTTTTATTTTCATATGGTCTGTGACAGTAGGCCTGGATGTCAACGATATGGCTTGAATTTGCCTAATCCAAAAATGAATAATAATTGCACGGTTTATTATATAAACAACATGAATTACTGTTGAAATGAATAATCTTACCAATTTTAAAAAGTTTAAACAGTGACCCATTTAATAATGCATATTGAATTACACCATTTCTTGCGTATAATTTGTAATTTAAAGCAGATATTACGTAATTACAAATTACTGACTAGTCTACAGTGAGAAATGAAAAAAAAATGAATCATTGGCTTACGTATTTGTTTTCTCGTTTTCTCTCTGTAACAAGAAAGAAGGAAAAACCAAACAACCAAACCGAGATTCCAACTTGGATCTTGTCTGAATCAGGTGCTCTACCAAGTACTTAGGGGGAGTAAGCATTCTCTGTCAACCGATCACATCCGATGTGAGCCATGTACGTATCTTCATCTGGTAATGCCTTAGTCACATGGGCGACTCCCGCACGATAATGGCGATTTGGGACGCGAAATTCAAATCTCCATTATCGCACGTAAGCACCCACGGCGCTTGCCACGCGGGTTACGCTAACTACTAGCCCCGTACGACTATTTTTGGGTCAAGTCGGCGACGGCTGGTGGCAGACATGTCGCCCGTCTCGCGCGAGTGTGGCACTGGTCGGCGTGCCACAGTGGGCGCGAAACGTTCGCACCACTTCCGGCGATTTGTCGTATTGCAGCAGTACAATTGCAATCTAAGTGGCACCAGCCTCGCAGTATGATGGTGCGAGACTCGCACGAATCGCGCCNCTGGGACCTCCGCGATTTCAGCGGTCCCGAAAAATATTTCAACCAAAAGTTAAACCGATCGCGGCCCTCGTAGACACCGAAATTTCCGTGCCACTGTCGTGCGGGGCTCGCAGAATCGTACGGAAGTGGTGCGAAACCTACGAAAAATCGATCGTAGACCGGTGGTACGGGACTCGTAGCCCATTTGTGACTGAGGCATTAAGGGAGTCATTTCTAGGCAAAATCAGTATGTGACCAACAGCCTAACATTTGGTATGGAACACGTTAGACAGCGTTCAACATGACAGGTTTTATTTGCAAAATATACAATTTTAACGACCGTAGAATTGCCACATGCTGACTAATTAAACAAACCCCTGTTCAAGTTCAATTTATTTTCTCTCACACCACTTAATGGTGCATGATGTTCTCTATACAATATACACAAATTGAAACAATATACAAGGTACACGTGAAAAAGGAGAGTAATATCAGATGATTGAGAATCAAGGAGGACAGACTTGGTCATATATTTTAGATATAAAACTACACATTGGAGTTCGGAAATTTTGTAATAGTTTGGTTTATAACAATATTTTTTGCACAGATATTTTTTTCGCCACTCTTTAAAAAATTGACATTCAAAGACATGATATTTATCAGCTAATTGGTTCGTTTTACAGATATGGCAAATTCTCATGTTTTGGACTGGAAGTCGGTGACTCGCAGTTCTGAATTTAATAAATATTGTTCTATATTTTAGATAATATATTTAGATATTTCTCTGATGAAAATATTGTATATCTTACCCTTAGAAGAATCATGAATATCACTTTGCCATTTCTGTACATATACTGATCTTTAAGACGTTGTTCAACAGTAATTTTTAACCATTTGATATTTATAAAAGCTTGTTCATTCCATACGTTGGAATACCCACAAGTATCTAAATTATTTTTAATACTAGTACATTATAGCCAAGAATTCATAAAATTTCTTTCACAGTATTGATCATATAAAAACTTATAAAAACATACACAATCTTACTATCTGGACTTAAAGGCAGTTTTGCCCACTGAGATATCATTCTTGTATAAACAGTTACATATAAAGTGAAACGACCAGTTTCACCATAGACCATATCACTTGGAGTGCTACTTCTAAAATTAAAAATATATTTTAGAAATTTTAAGTGGATACGCTCAATAATGTCGAGATTTTCGAACTGTAACACAAATAGTGTTCTATCTCGATTTCAAAATTGATGATGTGTAGAGGTTGTTTTAGCTTATCAAATGAAAGACACAACCACCATATGCAGGTGATAATGGCGAAAATAATGACGATAGAGAGGCTGAAGTCATCCGGTTTGTAGGTAAATTCTGAATCTCTATCTATAAAAGATACAAAATGGTTCAAAATGGAAATAAAGAGTTCGCTGTCCTGTAATATCGTTTGGGTATTAGGTCCCACACTGACTGATGTCGCAGAATCCATATCTGATGTAGGGGGATACGGTAAAACACCAAGGCTTGGTGGTCAATCCCGGGGGCCTTCTGCAGTAGTTTCCCTCCCCGTCCAGGTCATGGAAGTAGTGATTGTGGGGGTAGTTAGAGTCCCAGCGCTGACATGGTATGCCGCTCGCCGTTACATTTATTGTCCCAAAATAATCGTCCGCGCGGGGGAATTTGTAACAGTCTCCGGTGGATTGAACTATCAAAATGGAATTTTTTTTTTTTAAAAAGAACAAGCACTATAAAACCCCAGTCACACTGTCACGTTTCGACCATCCCGT